>JAWQFJ010002664.1:197659-207659 GCA_034096865.1 Theodoxus fluviatilis | reverse complement strand
CCTTTACTGTATGTCTGCAGATGCTCAGCTCAATGCTGTGTCGGTCGTAAAGTTGTATCTTTGGACAAGGTGCTAATTTGGCACCCTACTTTAGACGTATTTTTAGGAAAGGAACAGATACATGCGATAATGGCAAGTAGAATAATCTATGATTTTGTTTGAGTAAGAAGCATAGAAAACCACACCACTCTTATTTCATGGATACTATGCGTGACCTGAGAAAACAGCATCTAGCCTGATGTAAGTTCCTAGGCCAGATTTAAAGTGCACGGACCGAGACTGTTGATCGTGACTTTGTCATGACCCGTGCAGCTCTAGTGCTGTCGTTATGGGTCAGTAGTTGGAAAGACGCTGTCAAAGAGAACATCAATAGGGGCGAGGTCAAGAGGAACAGATGGTTGGAGGACAAGAGCAGCCGGAGGAGGCCGAGTGAGTAGACTGCAACTCCTCAGCCCTCAGAGTCTGTGGAGAGTGCGGCAGAGACTGTCACTGCAGAGAGTGACTCCTTAGACGCTCCAGACGCTGTCCACGAGCCATCTGACGTACTGAGGCACCACCATTGACTTTCCAGTCAGTTGCTCACTAGTACTGAACGAGACATTGTCTTGAGTCAGACATACGACTATTGATTGCATGAAATGCAGACGTGAGTTAGTGGGCCGACGAAGGTGCAGTAAGCACTGATACCACTCTGGCCATATGTATCGTGTCTTGTATGGTAGTCTGTGGGTCGTACAAATAGTGGGTTGGAAAGATTAGCTAGAGAGGACAACCCCCAGAGGTAGGCCTAAAATGTAGTGTCATTTGTAGATGTATATCAGATTTGTCAGTTTGCCATACATTTCGTATACACAGATTTGGCATTGTTCACATGCACTTGGCTATATTCACTGCAACTGTTAATCAGCCTTGCTCGTTCCTGGCAGGGGTGAACTCATAGAGTCGGACCAGACTGCTCAATACCACAAGCGTCACTATATCATCTCCAGAATAAGCAATACACAGGAAACCGCCAGCCTTGCTCTGCACTGTCACTGCAGTGCACGCGAATCCAAGGACAAACCAAAGGCAGGTGCACAGCATGCCTGAAAATTTGCAAAGGTAAACGGTCTCAGACATTTTCTTTTAACTCCATCTGCACAGACCGCCTCCCCACTAGGTAGCCGGAAGACCAGAGACGGATTGCCCTGCGAAGCTGTGAAATAATTGGCTCCAGAGGCCTCCTGAATAATTGGAAGGGGCAGACTGGTGTGGGCTGAAAGTTCGGCAACAGAACATAGGGCTGATGGCAAATGCAGGTGGTGGTCGACAGAAGGTGAAGGCGAGAGAGAGGGAAGAAGGTGAAAAGAGGGCTGAGGCATTTCCTGTGTAAACCGCTAGTTCTGGGAAGATGAGGTTTGGCACTGAAGAGAGAGAGAGAGAGAGAGGCGAACACCTAATTCACGAGTGTAGATAGTTGTGCAGTTCCATTTGTTTTGTAGTACTCATCAAACAACCTCAAGTCATTTGATATTTTATACTTATTCGTGAAATTTTGGAAGATATGCTACGAGAGAGAGAGAGAGAGAGAGAGAGAGAGAGAGAGAGAGAGAGAGAGAGAGAGAGAGAGAGAGAGAGATGCAGACTCGAACATTCCAGAGAGCGTTTGAGAAGCTGCCACTTGGCAACAACCCAGCTCCCGCCCTGATCACATCGGCCTTCCTGACACACAACACTCCCCCACCTTTCCTTCCAGACGTAGGCTCTACCCTACCCTCCTCAGCCCTCCCTCGGTTTCCATCACCCCCTATTCCTCCCACCATCCTTCTACCCATTCCCCAACTTCATCCACCTCCACCTAGTGGTGCCATTCCCTTTGCCTTCTCCCAACCACCGTTACCCCCTCGCCCCGTGCGGACCGCTCCTACTTGACAAACGAGACGTCTACAAGACTCACCCTGTCTGAGAGATCTGATTGCACAGTTTATGCTTCCTCGAGAAGCTTCCAGTGTGTTAGCGTCGATCCTCCATTCTTTGTTGGGATGTTTGGGATGGGTCAGAGCCCTCGTCTTGTTCTGCTGTGATGAATGCTTGACTTGGGTCACGTGCTTTCGGTGCTGCCACCTGCTGAAGCAGAACCACTCTGGTCAAGACTGTGTATTGCGGTCCTCTGCTTTTGTTCTGGACTGATCCGATGAGACTGCCGTTGTTGTCATGTGGGAATTAATTTTTATTTCAAGCGCTCTAGATCGTCCTTGGTCTGATGAAAGCGAGAAAAATGCATGTGCGTGTATGTTCGCGTGTGTGCATGCGTGAGTGCGTGTGTGCGTGCGCGTGCGCGTTTGTGTGCGCGTGTGCGTGCGTGTTTTCTCGCGCGCGCATGTGTGAAACTTTTCAGTGAGCGTTCAACCTGCACCTCGACTTGCTTTCTTCTAATTAAAAAAAAAAGTGCTACTTAAAAATCATCTTCCCTCACCATTTAGGTTATTAAAATGGATTTACACGAAAATATGTGTTTTCTTCCCTTAACTTCAGAGCTGTAAAAAATAAAGTCACGAGAATTATTTTATCACTGTTATGCAATTATCTGCGAAATTCTCCGTTTTTTGACTCACATGCGAAGCAAAAGTGAGTCTATGTACTGAGCCGTGTCGTCCGTCCGTCCGGGCGTCCGTCCGTCCGTCCGTCCGGGCGTCCGTCCGTCCGTAAAAAACTTAAACGTTGGATTTTTCTCGGAGACTATTAAGTCTATCAACACCAAATGTGGCATGATGGTGTATGATGACAAGGCCTCAAAAATCATTCATAGTGACTTGACCTTGCTTCAAGGTCAAGGTCACAGGAGCCATAAATGTGGTCTCAAAAACAGTCATTTTTCACATTTTCCCAATTTTCTCCCACGTTATTGAGAATGGCGACCGTAGCTACAAGTGGTATATAGGTCAAAGCAAGCCCTATCTTTTGATACCAGTTTGGTTGACCTTGCTTCAAGGTCAAGGTCACAGGAGCTCTTCAAAGTTGGATTGTATACATATTTTGAAGTGACCTTGACCCTGAACTATGGAAGATAACTGTTTCAAACTTAATAATTATGTGGGGCACATGTTATACTTTCATCATGAGACACATTTGGTCACATATCATCAAGGTCAAGGTCACTTTGACCCTTATGAAATGTGACCAAAATGGGGTAGTGAACCACTAAAAGTGACTATATCTCATGGTAGAAAGTGCCAATAAGCACCATTGTGCTTCCTATGTCTTGAATTAACAGCTTTGTGTTGCATGACCTTGGATGACCTTGACCTTGGGTCAAGGTCACATGTATTTTGGTAGGAAAAATGTGTAAAGCATTTCTTTGTGTATGATGTCATTGGTAGGTTTAGTTGTTTGACCTTGACCTTGAAGGTCAACTGAAGGTCAAGGTCATATAAAGGTCAAGGTCAAGCATGTGAGTCGTATGGGCTTTGCCCTTCTTGTTAAACTTTGTTTTGAGTGCATCATGCAACATACGAAAATCTACGAAAACGAGAATACGGTTTTAGGCTAACCATGAATCATACTCAACCGACTGCCATCTGCTGCCAGTTTCAAATGCACATAAGCATCCACTGATGGTTTTGCCATCGTCTGGTCCCCCATCTGAACCTCGAATTGGGGAGGCTCTCTTTTTAATCTCTCCAGATGACTTTCGCATCCCCGTCAAGCGTTGTTCTTTCATGCCCTGAAGCAGCTTCGTCTTCTCTCACCATCTGGGTCTCTTGGTCGACCCTTCACCTCTTCCCGTGTTGAGCCCCAAGACGTTCAAATACACAGACGGCCATGTTTCCTTTTGTGGACAGCCTGCTGACAGAAGGGTTTGTTTCCACAGCACAGGGCCAGCGTGCTCCTAACTCAGGAACGCTGAACACCCGTGGTGCTCCTGTTCGTCCTGCAGTCAAGGGCGACGGGAGGACTACACATTGTTGAGTATTTCCAGTTCCCTCGGGGTAACAGAGAGCTTTATCTTGCAAACAAATCGTGACTGATCTTCGTTTCCCAAAGCCTGACGTGTTATAAATCAGAATAATCATAATCAACCACAGGTATCTATGATGATGGTTATTTCCTTATAAAGACGGTTTTGGACGTCTTTAAACCCGCAGAGAGTTCCTAGTTTTCACGTGGACGTGTTTTCTGATGGGCGTTGCGGGAGAGCGCAGTTTGTCTACTTGACACTCGAAACGACGCACGTCGTGCTCTATTACGTCAAAAGCCTCGGACTGGGGTTCCGCCTGGGAGGTGCTCTAAAGCCTTGGCGTGCTTCTTGCGCATCGACCGCTCGTGTTACCCGTCCTCGGCAAGCTCTGCAAGGGTGGTCCGACACGTGAGATGAACAGGAAAGGGTAACGATGGCGCTGATGCAGTTTTTTTAGCAGCATGTTCTTTAAACGCTGTTGTGCTCGGTCAGCCTTCAGTTTACTTCCTATGCCTGTTGGCTGAACGCAGCGCCTCTCAGAGCTTAAATACCCGACGTTTGAGGGCAAAACATGAGACTTGAGGGCCGGAGATTAGATACCGGCTTCAGTGCTGTCCTGAAAAAGTATACTTAAGTATCTGCTGGACACCTTGTGTTACAGGGGTCCTCTTCCACAACATGATTTCCACTCCTCGCACAGAAGCTCCATTCATCTTGGTTATTTCTAACTGTCGTGATCTGCTTGGAACTTGTTTTAATTTCACGAGAGGTATCGTCATACGAAGCTTGAAATGGGTTAACACGAGGGATATATCATTTATTGCAGGAAACCAACCTGGTTAAAAATAAATTCACTCTGTGCTCTTTGTCCAGTGGATCCGTTGTGCAGATGCACGTCTTGCAAATTTGCAAACTGATGGCCACGGCAATGTCTGTACTCTACTACTCACTAGTTGTCGAGACTATCGTACTTAGGGGCTTAGTGGTTCTTCCGCCTCTTGTACATAGGACTACATGTAAACATTTGCACTGCTGACAGGAGCGCAACACACGAAATACTTCATTCCACGGTACCACTCTGAGACAGGATGGTAAGTGCAGACATCCCAGGCTGGAGGTCAAGAGGTGTGGAGCCTTTAGGGGGTCAGCTACCGATAACAGGAGCCATCTGGACTTAGGCTACTTGCCCTCAACTGGGCTGGGAACGTTAGGGTCAGCTGCAGTGGTTTATCTAGACTGGACCAAAGGACTTCAGGGTATAAACTGGTGGACAAACCTTTAAATTGCCAGCTGTGCTGTCATCGGTTGTTGTTAAGGTTGACTAAACTGGTAAACGTACTAAATCCGTGATTCGTTTAGTTGTACTTGAAACCCAGAGAGTTTTACAGACGACAGACGTGCTGAAGATTAATCCACTACATCAACAGTAACTACACTAGGAGACAACTCAGAAAATTTTGCAAAAAAATCTTGATCTGCGGAAAACATTTCGTGGCTCGCATCATTGTCATTACTTTTTTACGTAACATCACAAGACACGGTGACTCTTTGATTCGTTATATTGTGTAAGCCGAAGCTCGTTCTTGTTTATTGCACGGAAGCTCACAGTTTATCTAGATATGTTGATGTACGGAGCCATTCGTCCGAGTGTTCTTCGCATACTGCAGGACTTAATGGTCTTTCACGCAAACACTTCTCACAGCAACTGCATGTTATTAAAAAAAAAGTGGACCTTACAGTGGCAGAGTTACACGTACAGATGAGACATGAAGGGACATTAAAAAAACTCGGTTAACTTGAGAAGGCGTTCAAGCGTTCAGCGAAGTGCAAAAAACTTGGACGCCTCGCAGGCGTTCGTTGAGGAGTGCCTGCCACATCTCGCCAGTTGATTTGATAAGACTGCATGATTGCCGAAATAGAGATGAAGTTGCAATTGATGCCAGAGGCTTGGGGGGTTCAGTATGCGAGGGAATTTTTTATGCAACCAGACACGCCCATCACTTAACTGTCTTTCCGGCGATGCCATAAAGTTTATGGACTTTTTTTCTGACATGCGAGAAAAATTTGTATATTATCATACATATACGGAAGCAAGGTGTGACTGCTGGTTTGATGCTTTCGCTACTTGTGTTGTTTTTGCTGTGATTCCAAATTTACATGTTTCCTCAATATGTCAGGCGTTCATGACCGAGGATAGATGTAAGATTTCATACAGGTGTAAGGCACGGCACTGATGATGTCATCAAGGAGCAAGGAGGGTTACAACAACGGCATGGCCACTTAGGCAGTGAGTGCTTGAGAAAGAAGGGGCTGCATTAAGAGGGGGAGGAAAGAGGGTCCTGGTGTCTGGCAGCGTGGCTGTGTTGTGACTTGCTGGCACCATACACGCGTCTGCTGTCCCAGAGCTAGAGAAACACAGAGCTGCCAGCAGGCCAGACCCTTCCCCTGTGTACCCACACTCCTTGCCTGCCCTCCACCACCCATAGAGGTGTTATGTGTCATCGTGCCAGGGGTGCTCTCTCTCTCTCTCTCTCTCTCTCTCTCTCTCTCTCTCTCTCTCTACTCTCTCCCCTCTCTCTTTCCCTCCCCCTCCCTACCCCCCCCCCCCCCCCCCCTCTCTCTCTCCTCCTTGGAGCACATTCACGTACATCAACACATTCGCAGTCAGACGTTTATTACCATGCCTACACGTCCAATCACGTACAGGGATATATCATCCAGCCGTTACGATCTCTCTCTCTCTCTCTCTCTCTCTCTCTCTCTCTCTCTCTCTCTCTCTGTATATATATATATATATATCTTTTTCTCCCCCCCCCCCCTCTCTCTATATATATATTTCACACCCCCCCCCCCACCCCCCCCCCCCCACACACACACACTTCACTTCAGCTTCAAGAATCTGTTATCTTTCAATTACCCTGTCGTCATTTCGCACCTTCAGCATTCTGTACCACCAGGTTTCCATCACCAGTGGTGTGCCTCTATCACGGTCTATCTATCATGCCTCTATCTATTGCCTCTATCACGGAACGGTACCACTTCGTCCCGTTCGCTGTCGAAACGACTGGAGTGGTCGGACCGGCAGCAACGGAACTTATCCGAGAGATCGGCCAGCGGATTGCACTGTCGACAGATGACCCACGCCAGACACAGTTCCTGTTTCAGAGAATCTCGCAGGCAATCGCGAGGGGCAGCGCGTTCGAGATCACGTCGTCGGCCAAGCGTGAGGCTACCCGTGACCCAAAGCCGAGGTGTTTCCCTTGTCTCTGACCCTGGCGGTTGTGCTTCCCAAGGGTTTGCCATCAGTGGTGTGGTCATGCTCCTCCCTCTCAAGTTGGGGTCGCAGGAAAATAAATATAGATGTAGCTTTGCATGGATATATTCTCAATGTTGTCCACACTTGCCATGGAGAACTGCTGGTCCCATTCTAGACATCGACGCGCGAGTGTGAAGAGGGGATTTCCATACTGCATACTCATACGGTGTCTCGCGGCCGGTGGCACTTGATGACGTATTACAGATTTTCCGTGACTGTGGAGCGTAGTCGAGTCTAATGCACCGTGGCTGTGTTTCGATGACCATCATTTGCTGTGTGTTACATCGATTTTTGCAATGACACTGAAGTATGCAATGTAAATTTGCTGTTTTCTTGAATAAAAATAGTGGTGTGCTGTCGGGACAAGAAGACTGACAGAGGAAGGAAGATGCCGAAAAGTACACTCGGGTCAGACTGTCAGACTGAAAGGGAGAGTTTCATTTACAAGGAACTAGCGAAAGGATAGAGTGCTACACTGCGATCGGCTTTCGAGGTGTTGACTGTGACTCAGCATCCGCAGACAGCTGTCGAATGCATTAATGAGCTTTCTGCAGAACCTCTAGTCTGACTTCATTATTTGTGTAATTGTAGCCTGGCTCCAGTCCTGTTCCTCCCTTGCACCAAAGAACATAGACATATGTCTATGTTCTTTGCTTGCACTCACGCCATCCCGCCTGCCCCTCGTTGTCTCTAAAGTGCATCGAGTTTCTGTAACGCAGTCTCCCTCGTGCAGATTTACCCCCCGTAGTTTGAAATGATGAATGTTTTTCCCCTCGAGCTATTTCAATGTTGAATGATGTTGAGCACTTCATCGTATGTATCAAGGACACGATGTCACCCAGGTTCCTCGTAGACTGCTGCTTATTCTCCTTCGTTACTCAGGCAGACTCATTCATACATACACACATACGCACGTGCGCAAGCATGCACATGGACGCATGAATGCACACATACATACCCCCCCCCCCCCCCTCTCTCTCTCTCTCTCTCTCTCTCTCTCTCTCTGTCTCTCACTCGGCGGCTCTCGCTCGCGTGGTTAAGACGTGTTTGCTGTGGCTCCGCTCTGCCCACGTTAGTTTAGGACACCCCCTACCACTATGCCAGTCGCTGGACTACCAGTTACCTTGGAGACTATGCTGACATCCTTGCTGTCGACGCATGAACCTTCTTCGTGGAAAGTTACAGGCGAGCCTGGGAGTGTCGTGGTTGTGCTACGGTTTCGAGAGGACGATGGCCGACCATTTCTCGATTCCGATATCAAGAGAGGAGCGTGGAAAACGAAGACACCTTCACAGCGGCGACGAGACCAACAACGGGCTCGGCAACACAGAGTGATAGGTGAGCATAGAGCGGCCGACACTCTTTTGCGCGAAAATTTAAACAAAAATGTTGTTGCGACATCTACAACCTCTGATGCCGATGCTGCACGAAATTCTTGCACCGCCTCACTTGTGACCTTTGACCTGTCAGGCGTATGTGTTCACTCTGAAACGGTATCTGCCGCAATGCCAGTCGAGCCTCCCGTACGATCATCAGCTTCTTCCAGCCCCAGTTTGTCACCACCTTCGGGAAAAGAGGTTTCAAGTGAAGAATTTAACGCTGCCCTTCAACTCACGATGAATAGACTGGGGGAGGCCCTCACTCACCGGATGGAGATGGTGGAGAATTCACTGCGGGAGGAGGTGAAAGGAGTGCACACAGCTCTAAATACCAGCGACACCAACCAAGCTACATCTGCTGATCGCCTCTATGATTGTGAGAAAACCCACTTTGTGTCATCAGCCGGTGATGCAGCAGCTGCTCCTGTTCCACTTGCCCCACACTTGCCTGCCTTCAACAGCAAGATGAGTGTAAACAAAGACAAGACCGAGAAGCGCCGGACGCCGCCGCCAAGACAACCGTCTAGACGGTCCGCACGTAAAAAATGACTTTGGTGATGATAGACACTCGTCCTACGTGCAAATCGTTCTTTCCAAAACTGGGTGCCAGTTTTGATGACTTTGATCGAGTTGTTCGCGTTTCAATTTCGTGGTCCGCGTTCCCAATGTAATAGGCCGGTGGCCTACACATTAAATTTGTTCAGTTCAGTTCAGTTCAGTTCTCTCTGTCTCTCTCTCTGTCTCTGTCTCTGTCTCTCTCTCTGTCTCTCTCTCTCTCTCTCTCTCTCTCTCTCTCTCTCTCTCTCTCTCAGAGACACTCACTCAAACATTCGCGCACGCACACACGCACTCATCTTCCCCACCCTTTGTCCCCCCCACCCCCACCCCCCACCTTATTCTATCTACATTCCCTAACACTGGCAGGCGCGACTCACGCGCGCGCGCGCACGAACACACGCGCAGGCATGCGTAAAGTCATAGCTATGCACGCATAGGCACCTCACTCTATCAGTACTTTACTCTCATTCCTCCTTACACTGCATCTTCTTTGTAACCGGGCGAAACTCAATTTTAATTCCTTTGTTTTCACCACAAAATTCGAGCTAGAGAGTGCGGCTGTTGAGATAATGTGTCAGCTTTTTTTCTCTGCATCTCGACCTCGTGTGAACTCGCCTTGCCTCAGGCTTTTCCCCTCCCTCTCATAATACTCTGTAGCCCCAGCAATCCGCCAGGACATGGCTCTGTTTACATCCTCCAGCTGTTTAGGACGTTTCCAATCTCGAAGTGGCGTGAGCTCCGCCCTTTTCGCTCCCAAAAACCCACCCTCACTATTCCACTCCCACCCATCCTCACTGTTCCACTCCCACC
>JAWQFJ010002664.1:185159-192659 GCA_034096865.1 Theodoxus fluviatilis | reverse complement strand
TTGATTTGAAAGTAAATACATCCTCTGAACTTGCTTGCTTTGAACACATATATTTTAAAGTATGCTTTTAGAGAAAAGAATTAGGACTCTATACTATATGGTGTCGATATACGTACAAATTCGGGTTGTAATGCGTTTATTCTATTTACATGCTAATACACTATGCACATGCAATTGTAAGGGGCTTCCATTAAAAAAAACACCACACACCATCTGTAACTTGCATCTATTCAACTCGGCCCTCTATGCATTTCGCGCTTTTTGCTGCCAGAAATCGAGCTTCTTGCGTTGAGGCAGAAATGCCATGGGTCCTGGGGGGACCCGTGCACGCTCACGTTGCAGGGCTCCTGGGCGGAACGGCAGAGGGCAACTGCAGGAAAGCCATGCAGCCAGCAGGAAGCCCGTGTCAGCAGGGCAAGACCCGGACTGATCAAACAGCAGCGTGTTGTACTGCCCCATGAATGGCTTGGCTAGAAACCTTTCCCATTGCTGTGATGAAAGGAAGTGAAAGGGCAACTCCAAGCTGAAGTGGAAGCTTTGGGCATCCCGAAGCTGTATAATCTCTCAGTTAACTGTGATACCATTAGCTGAAGACCCAGAGTTTAGACTGAGGGCGTATTTCTGTTCAAATCTTTCGGAAAGAAACCTTTCATCTTTCTTGGCGCCTTAGCGCGCTTTTGGCCTTCGATGTCAGGTGCGCTTCCGGTGTATCGATCAGAATCCTAGTGAAACGATAAAATATGTTTGAATAATTCATAACAGAAAATCTTGTGTCTCCGGCATCTAAAAATTGTTGTCTTCGAGAGAGTGCAACTATGCAAATGAAACGACATAAATGCTATTCTGAACTATAATAACCAATCAGTTGGAACGGGTTGATCGGAGGAGAGATGATGTTGCCAGGAATAGTGATATTGTATTTCAGCAGTGGTGTATCCTTTGTAGGCTACTTAACTCTTTTCCTTCATGTCACATGCGTATTAAGTATCGCCTTCTCATTGCGTGATCCATAGCACACGTAGACATCTGTGATATATGGTAAACGTTTTCATAGATAAGGCAATCAGCACAGTGGATAAGCACGCACATTAACGCACTTCTTGGCAGGGCGATGACACGGCAAAGATTCACGCATGCGTCTCTTCCCTCCACCTTCTCCTCCCTCCAACTCCTCCTCTCTCCACCCCCACTCCCTCCACCCCCTCTTCCCTCTACCCCCTCTTCCTTCCACCCCCTCCTCCAACCACCCCCTCCTCCCTCCACAACCTCTTCCTCCACCCCCTCTCCCTCCACCCCCTCTCCCTCCACCCCCTCCTCCAACCACCCCTTCCTCCCTCCACCTCCTCCTCCCTCCACCCGCTCCTCCCTCCACCCCCTCTCCCATCACCCCCTCTTCCAACCAACCCTTCCTCCCTCCATATCCTCTTCCCTCCACCCCCTCCTCCCTCCGTCCCCTGCCCCCTCTCTTGAGTACAGGAACTTGTACTTCCAGGCTCGTCCGCGGATTTTCCCTGGCAGCTCGCTGAAACGGCTGAATGGCTAAATGGCCCCATTTGGTTAAGGTTTTGGCGTTGTCGCTGAAAACCCTACGCGGGTACTCGAGCAGGCTTTCACTGTTCCCACTTCTAACGATGTTAGGTAATCAAAGCAGCTCAGACTCCAGTCTTCCTTCTGCCTGGGAGACCCTGGCTTCCTATCATGCTCCACCGCTATACACCCTTCCCTTTGCCATATTGTGACGGCCTGCCCGAACTCCAGGAGAAACTTGCTCAGAGGAAAAACGGCTATCACGGCGGGGAGGTAGAATTGCTGTAATTAGGAGGGCTAACAGGTTTTCTTAGCCAGGCAAGGAAACTATGCTTTACAGACCAGAGACAATAGCAGGGGAATGGACTGAAGAGGGAGGGAAATAGAAAGGAGAGGGCAAGTAAATGAGTGACAAAATGACGAATGGACTGACATAATGGATAATGATTCAAGGACTGGCTGACTAAGTGGCTGGGGTTTGGGGAGGTAACTAAGCCCCTTCACCCAGAATATTAGAGTAATACTTCACTAGAAAATTCGAGGAAGGTTTTGAATTGTGTCTGTAACCAAAGAACAGCTCTGGATGACTCACATACTTTCTTTCTGGAAGAAAAAAACAACTCTGTAGAAAGCCTCAGGTGGCCCGTAAAATAGCTAAAACAGAGCTGCCCAGAGGGAGTAAACTACCGCCTTTGTTTTCAAAGAACACTGACTCTAGAAATAACCGGGGGGTTTTATCTGTAAAAGTTGCCCATTGTTCTTCGAGCTAGAAGATGCTGGTAAGGTAAGAATGAACGGCGCAGGGCCAACCAACCTCACGTTTGAAGCTGCGGCCGGCGGGATTGCTGTTGTTCCTTTAAAAAAAATGTTACCATGACAAACTCTTTACATGCAAGGGAGTTGCTCTTTTCAGGCAGTCACAGCGGGGAGGGGGGTGGAGGGATACTACTGTCAAATGCCATACGTCGGCCTCCCTCTCACATGTCTGCACCTTTGGAAAAGCGTTCCTCTCTAACCATACTGCAGAGCCATCTTCGCCATCTTTCCTGGACGAAAGGTTTCATTTATGGCTGCGGCTGGTTCTTAGCTCTCTCGACTTCATATTCTCGTGTAACGCTATTCCCGGCGCCGCCATGTTTCTTTGCCCGAGAATGTCGAGGTGTTCCTTTACCTCATACAAATAAGCAAGTCCCTAGGGAGAATGTTGTCTCGATTCTTGGAGCATCCAGGCCGGTACTGTTACAGAAGATTCCATGAATGCAGCTGGGGTCAGGGTACATGGTGGGATGGGGTGGGGTGGAAAATAAAAGAAGGGTGGGGATGTATAATTCAACGAAAGAAACGATGGGAGAGAACACATGGTGTAGGAAGCACGGGTGAATGGGGTGGAATGTAATAAAATATAAGAAATGTATACAGCTGAGAAGAAATGCTCACGCCCTGCATTGACTTACGTGTATTACGTTGTTTATGGAATAATAACCAGAGCATTAAAAGAGGAGGTGTATCAATCCCTGCGGTGCTTTCCGAATAGCTTTTGCGTTCTTTATTACCTAGGATGGTCAGCGTTAGACGCAGATAACTAAGAGTAATCTAAGCAATGGCATGCTGTGCCAAAACTAACAACGGAAAAGTTCTGTACTTTACAGAGAGTAGCAACGTGAATTTATTGTTTGACAAAGTAAACAGGCTTGTACTTCATTGAGTGAAGATGTAACTGTATGAGTTCTTTAACTACTCTCATAAGGGCAGTCTCTGTTTCTACTCTAGGCATGGAGAGATCAAAGCCTGAATGGTAAGCTTCACACATCTGGTTCCAGTCGGCCATGAGTGACGAATGAGACTGGGCAGTGGGCCAGAGGAGACGGCACTCCGGGGTGAAGCGCTCCCTGTCATATTGCACCAGTCTCTGTGGGTGGTGAGGCAAAGATCGTGTATAATGTTTATCACCCTTTGAAGGGGTTCCCTTTTCTCCCAGTCCCTAGCACCCAACTCCCTTTGTTTCTCACTTCCGCGCCAAGAATTAGTATTTAAATACAGTGGTTAGTGGTCTGGTTTTTGACTCACATGCGAAGCAAAAGTGAGTCTATGTACTGAGCCGTGTCGTCCGTCCGTCCGTCCGTCCGGGCGTCCGGGCGTAAAAAACTTAAACGTTGGATTTTTCTCGGAGACTATTAAGTCTATCAACACCAAATGTGGCATGATGGTGTATGATGACAAGGCCTCAAAAAACATACATAGTGACTTGACCTTGCTTCAAGGTCAAGGTCACAGGAGCCATAAATGTGGTCTCAAAAACAGTCATTTTTCACATTTTCCCAATTTTCTCCCACGTTATTGAGAATGGCGACCTTAGCTACAAGTGGTATATAGGTCAAAGCAAGCCCTATCTTTTGATACCAGTTTGGTTGACCTTGCTTCAAGGTCAAGGTCACAGGAGCTCTTCAAAGTTGGATTGTGTACATATTTTGAAGTGACCTTGACCCTGAACCATGAAAGATAACTGTTTCAAACTTAATAATTATGTGGGGCACATGTTATACTTTCATCATGAGACACATTTGTTCACATATCATCAAGGTCAAGGTCACTTTGACCCTTATGAAATGTGACCAAAATGGGGTAGTGAACCACTAAAAGTGACTATATCTCATGGTAGAAAGTGCCAATAAGCACCATTGTGCTTCCTATGTCTTGAATTAACAGCTTTGTGTTGCATGACCTTGGATGACCTTGACCTTGGGTCAAGGTCACATGTATTTTGGTAGGAAAAATGTGTAAAGCATTTCTTTGTGTATGATGTCATTGGTAGGTTTAGTTGTTTGACCTTGACCTTGAAGGTCACCTGAAGGTCAAGGTCATATGAAGGTCAAGGTCATATAAAGGTCAAGGTCAAGCATGTGAGTCGTATGGGCTTTGCCCTTCTTGTTTAACATTGCTCTGTGTTGTGTTGCTTGTGCATTATTTGCAACGTACGTAAGAGAAAGAGTCCTGCCGCTCAAAACTCCTAGATGGTATGGGGTTTAGGCATTCATACACTCACGTAATATTCCACGGCTAGATAGCACCAGTCAATAAGGCTTTGTTTCACAGACTGCTTGTAAATATCCATTTGTAAGCACGATAGCTGCGAAAGTTACGATCTGGGCTCTCTCTCTCTCTCTCTCTCTCTCTCTCTCTCTCTCTCTCTCTCTCTCTCTCTCTCTCTCTCTCTTCCCACCCCTCTCTCCCTCCCATCCTCTCACTCTCTCTTCCTCCCTCTTCTCTCTATCTCTCCATCTCCACCTCTCTATCTATCTCTCTCCCTCCCTCTCTCCCCCCTCTCTCTCCCAAAGGTATCGTTGTTATGTTTACGTATGTAACTCATCCATCCGGTAAACATCTCACTGTCAGCAGAGCAACGACAGAGACAACGTGTCTGTGCAAAAGGTTGTTTTTCAGGCAACAACCGAGAGAGAGAGACTGTGAGTGATTGATGGCAGGTTGTAGGTGTGGTTTAGGGTGAGTGTGGGACAGAGGGTTTGAGGGAGGTCGGGAGGGCATTGTTCTTTGAAGTTGTGTTGCTGGCCCCCATCACCATCAGCTGGCGGACAGGGCTGAAAGGCCCTGGCCTCGCCTTTGTCTCATGAAAGGTGTCTCTTCTTTGCAGCCAGGTGGAAAAAAAGGAAGAAGCGCCATTCTTTACTCAGGCGTTCGGGGGCAAGTGGTTCTTATGTGCTCGTGTCTTTTTGCTTTACACTTGTTTTGACACCCCCAACCCCACCCCCCACCCATACCCCCTCACTCTCTTATTATGCACTGCATGCTGTTTAAGTGTACTGCTACACAATGGCTTTACTCGCCAGATCTAAAAGGTGTTCGAAGTTAAAACTGAATTATTACATTTCTGATACTCGCTCTTTTTGTGTATATTTTGATTAACTATTGCATTGTGCTGCATTAAATTGCATTATTATATGTTATACCGTATCTCCTTCCACTGATTGAATTTGCTTAGTCCCTATATTTTGGCAGAGTGGTTAGCGCGCTGGACCTACAGTCGCTTGCGGCCCGGCCTTGGGTACGGCGTTCGAAGCTGCACGGTTCCCAGAGTTGCATCCTTGAGCAAGATGCTTAACTCGCATTGCTTCTCCCTACCCAGGAGTAAAACCGGGTACCTGTGAGGGCAATATTGGCAAAAACGTAGTGCGATTAACCCTTGTATGCGGCCAAGCGCCAGCATCGGGTTGGAATACTCCCCAGGGAGCGGAGTTGGTGCTGGTACCTGACTGTGTGCGTCTTAAATGTCTGTCACTATGTTTGTTGTGAGGGACCAGTGAGAATTGATCAAGATGCCCAGTGATCAGGGGGTAAAGTGTAAAGCGGTTTGAGACCCAGACAAATGGTGTAAGTCCCCATATAAAACCACACCTTTACCATTACCTTTTGGAAAACAGAAGTAACACACTAGGCTCGTTAGTTTTACGGTCGAATCCATGGCTACTGAAATTTACACTTTAACGTATTCTCCAAATTTATGGCAGATGTCTAGGCCCGGATGTGACATCGAAGGTGTGTTGCCGAATTATTCAAATGAAGTAGATGAGTAACATGCCCTGCCATGCATATCGTGATGCGTTGTCACGGGAGGTAACTCTGTAAACACAGTGCGTGGCTGCGCCTTCTCGAAGAGAACGGCTGCACTGCATTGTTGAGTTTGGCAGCTTCCAGCCTGTAAGAACTGAGATAGCGTCAGATGAAATACAGATATGATGAAACTGATAGACAGTGGGGGGGCTAGGGATTGGAGGTGAATAAGGAGGGGGCACTCCTCAACGATGTGTCATCATCTTTTGGGGGGGGGGGGGGTAAGACATGTTCCTCGTGCACTGATGCGAGCAGCTCTGTTTGGAAATGAAAAGAGTGAGTATCCAAGTAAAAGTTGTGATCATCTCCTTGTAGGTTCACATTTAGAAACCACACAAACAGAAGCAACCGTGTGGGTGTATCACAGGAATTGCATACTAGTACTTTGTTAATCTGAGGTCTTGCATCACGGCTCACTTGAATGTGGACACACGTTCAGGACATGAAACTCATAATAAAAAAAAGGTTTGACATACATTTCAAATCTTTGACTTGGAGCACGCGTCTGCATTGAAGGAGTTTTTTAAATTGCGCCTTTCAAGCTGTCGTGTAGACAGAGAGACAGACGTGGAGGGGGAAATCCCGAGGCGGGTCTCAGGAGCTGTGCCATGGCAGGGGTGGATCTGTTGAACAGCTCTAAGAGAGGGCAAAAACTCTGCAGGAGATGGCGGAACTTAATGGAAGAGAGCAGAAAAAAGACCAAAGACTTGGGCAGCGACAGCTGGAACCAAGAACCGCGGGGTTCTCGCGTTTCCAGTTTCCAAGGGTTTGTTGTTGCTCCATCAGGGCAAGAGCTTCTTCCTAATTTGCGGCTCCAGCTCTCTGCTCCTCAACTCCTCTCCACTCTCTGCTCCTCAACTCCTCTCCACTCTCTGCTCCTCAACTCCTCTCCACTCTCTGCTCCTCAACTCCTCTCCACTCTCTGCTCCTCAACTCCTCTCCACTCTCTGCTCCTCAACTCCTCTCCACTCTCTGCTCCTCAACTCCTCTCCACTCTCTGCTCCTCAACTCCTCTCCACTCTCTGCTCCTCAACTCCTCTCCACTCTCTGCTCCTCAACTCCTCTCCACTCTCTGCTCCTCAACTCCTCTCCACTCTCTGCTCCTCAACTCCTCTCCACTCTCTGCTCCTCAACTCCTCTCCACTCTCTGCTCCTCAACTCCTCTCCACTCTCTGCTCCTCAACTCCTCTCCACTCTCTGCTCCTCAAACTCCTCTCCACTCTCTGCTCCTCAACTCCTCTCCACTCTCTGCTCCTCAACTCCTCTCCACTCTCTGCTCCTCAACTCCTCTCCACTCTCTGCTCCTCAACTCCTCTCCACTCTCTGCTCCTCAACTCCTCTCCACTC
>JAWQFJ010002664.1:140159-180159 GCA_034096865.1 Theodoxus fluviatilis | reverse complement strand
TCTTGGAGATAGGACACTATTTTACTTATGAGTATTTGGATCTTTTCAAATATGTCTCGATACTTGAACAGTTTTATCATCACTGTGAGTGCTAAGGTGTTCTGGCATCAGAAGAGGCTTACAAAGCTATCATGATCTATAATTATACACAAGGTGAGAAAAAAAGCACTGTACATTTGCACTGTGTGTTAATTTCCTATTTTTTGTGGTCCATGAGATAGGTCTGAGGAGAACATACTACATGCGTCTGTGACATTTACAATGAAAGTTTTTGTGCAGTTTGGGATTCTTTTTACAGATAGGTAGATACTTGTAAGCACCTTGGACTGGCTCAAAACCTTGTCTGCCCCTGAGAATGTGTGAATGTTACATCAGAATTAGATTACTTTACATTCATGTTGTGGCAGAGGGCCTTGGTACAACTATTTCATCACGGTCAGAAAAGCCCTGTCAGGTTGGAACAAGATGTAGGCATTCTGCGTCCATGACTGCAACTCCAAAAACACAAATCACTGGCAAGTGGCAGGAGTTCAGGGCTCCAGTGCAGCTGCTTGTTGTCTGTGCCTGCCTGCCTGGGCTTGGAGCAGCAGTGGAGGGTGGAGAGACACTGTACTGCAGCATGACTCACTCCCAGTTCAGATTTGGCCAGATCACTTTCATTCAGCCTGGCTTTCCTCCTCTCAGCCAGGCAGTGGCATAACAAAGGCACCTTTCCAGCCTTCTTTCCAAACTGGTGTTGTTGGTTAAATTTATTGAATCGGGTAAGTTATTGCAGTCCTGCAAGATTGACATTTAGTATTCTGGTAGCTCTGGCTTCAAAGGAAATCTCCCACCAAAAAGGTTTCATTTTCTCCCATGTCTTTTTCACATCAAAGGTCAGGAGCTATTTTTGATTTTCTTTTTATGTTTGTACTAGGCACCTGTCAGGGGAGAGACATTTTCGAGCAGATAGCAGTGTGGCGAGAGATGGTGACACATTTAGTGAAGGATATACTGAAGAATCTAGCAGTGTGTGTCTACTTCATCTCATCTGGACTGTACTTGCCTCTCCTACTCATTCTGACTCACTGCTGTGGAATGAAGGAAAAAGTCTAGGTGCTATCCAGAGTGCTGTAGAGTTTCTGTTAAGTAGAAGAATGTTTGTCCTCCATTTAGACATTCTCTCGTGCAAAAATATCATTTTGACCACTTTTTAAAACAATGACATTGCATTGCTTCTGAAAGCTGATCAAATGGATTACCTTGCATTGAGGCACGGTCCCACAAAATGCTACCAAAGATGCTGCTGTGTCTCAACTTGCCGTGAACAGGCCAAGGGAGGCAACTCTTCATATCAGCTTTCTGTAAAGTGCTCCCGCTACTCACGTTCATGCAGCATTCGGCACCTTGCAGCAATGGTATTTCCGCATGAAACGTGTATTTGTTCAGCACCTGTAATATTCACCCGTGTCTAGTGGCTGTAAATGAGACCCAAGCAGACACTCATCTTGCCATAATAAGCTGAGATTTCTGACAGCCGAACCACTGAAGCAGTAATGCCCCTTGTATGCTGTGACTGTGAGCTGATCTGGCCCAAGACCACTCTCCATGGCAGCCACCATCCCTCCCTCCAGTGAAACAATCCAGGGGGAAGGAGGCGTTGGAGGCAATCTGCTGTCAGTCAGTATTGCACAGGTGTTCTTTTGCCTTGAGGATGTAATAAAGCTATAATCGAGGGTGACTGGATGTAGCTTGTATGGGAAGATGTGTAATGGATGAGGGTTTTCCATCATTAGGCATGGGATTCTTTGATGCTGTGAACCTACAGTTGTTCATGCTGTTTGCTTAATTACAGACATTTGAATGACTAGCAGTAGCTTAAAACCTGAGTTCTCAGCATATCTAAATAGCTGAAGTACTTTTAAAACTGATTAAAAATAGAAAAAGCTGAAAGCCCAACAGCCAGGAGGTCCAGGTGATTTGGGAACAGTGAGTAGCTCCCACCAAAAGTTAAACTTGCCATAACCACAAAGTACCCGTACAGCCAGAAAATCTCAACTTGCCATAACCACAAAGTACCCGTACAGCCAGAAAATCTCAACTTGCCATAACCACAAAGTACCCGTACAGCCTGAAAATCTCAACTTGCCATTACCACAAAGTTACTGTACAGCTAGAAAATCTCAACTTGCCATTACCACAAAGTACCCGTATAGCCAGAAAATCTCAACTTGCCTTAACCACAAAGTACCCGTACAGCCAGAAAATCTCAACTTGCCATTACCACAAAGTTACTGTACAGCTAGAAAATCTCAACTTGCCATAACCACAAAGTACCCGTACAGCCAGAAAATCTCAACTTGCCATTACCACAAAGTACCCGTACAGCCAGAAAATCTCAACTTGCCTTAACCACAAAGTACCCGTACAGCCAGAAAATCTCAACTTGCCATTACCACAAAGTACCCGTACAGCCAGAAAATCTCAACTTGCCATTACCACAAAGTACCCGTACAGCCAGAAAATCTCAACTTGCCATTACCACAAAGTTACTGTACAGCTAGAAAATCTCAACTTGCCATTACCACAAAGTTACTGTACAGCTAGAAAATCTCAACTTGCCATTACCACAAAGTACCCGTACAGCCAGAAAATCTCAACTTGCCATTACCACAAAGTACCCGTACAGCCAGAAAATCTCAACTTGCCATTACCACAAAGTACGTACAGCCAGAAAATCTCAACTTGCCATTACCACAAAGTACCCGTACAGCCAGAAAATCTCAACTTGCCATAACCACAAAGTTACTGTACAGCCAGAAAATCTCAACTTGCCATTACCACAAAGTACCCGTACAGCCAGAAAATCTCAACTTGCCATAACCACAAAGTTACTGTACAGCCAGAAAATCTCAACTTGCCATAACCACAAAGTTACCGTACAGCCAGAAAATCTCAACTTGCCATAACCACAAAGTTACTGTACAGCCAGAAAATCTCAACTTGCCATAACCACAAAGTTACTGTACAGCTAGAAAATCTCAACTTGCCATTACCACAAAGTACCCGTACAGCCAGAAAATCTCAACTTGCCTTAACCACAAAGTACCCGTACAGCCAGAAAATCTCAACTTGCCATTACCACAAAGTACCCGTACAGCCAGAAAATCTCAACTTGCCTTAACCACAAAGTACCCGTACAGCCAGAAAATCTCAACTTGCCATAACCACAAAGTACCCGTACAGCCAGAAAATCTCAACTTGCCATTACCACAAAGTACCCGTACAGCCAGAAAATCTCAACTTGCCATTACCACAAAGTTACTGTACAGCCAGAAAATCTCAACTTGCCATTACCACAAAGTACCCGTACAGCCAGAAAATCTCAACTTGCCATAACCACAAAGTTACTGTACAGCTAGAAAATCTCAACTTGCCATTACCACAAAGTACCCGTACAGCCAGAAAATCTCAACTTGCCTTAACCACAAAGTACCCGTACAGCCAGAAAATCTCAACTTGCCATTACCACAAAGTACCCGTACAGCCAGAAAATCTCAACTTGCCTTAACCACAAAGTACCCGTACAGCCAGAAAATCTCAACTTGCCATAACCACAAAGTACCCGTACAGCCAGAAAATCTCAACTTGCCATTACCACAAAGTACCCGTACAGCCAGAAAATCTCAACTTGCCATTACCACAAAGTTACTGTACAGCCAGAAAATCTCAACTTGCCATTACCACAAAGTACCCGTACAGCCAGAAAATCTCAACTTGCCATTACCACAAAGTACCCGTACAGCCAGAAAATCTCAACTTGCCTTAACCACAAAGTACCCGTACAGCCAGAAAATCTCAACTTGCCATTACCACAAAGTACCCGTACAGCCAGAAAATCTCAACTTGCCATTACCACAAAGTACCCGTATAGCCAGAAAATCTCAACTTGCCTTAACCACAAAGTACCCGTACAGCCAGAAAATCTCAACTTGCCATTACCACAAAGTTACTGTACAGCCAGAAAATCTCAACTTGCCATTACCACAAAGTACCTGTACAGCCAGAAAATCTCAACTTGCCATTACCACAAAGTACCCGTACAGCCAGAAAATCTCAACTTGCCATTACCACAAAGTACCCGTACAGCCAGAAAATCTCAACTTGCCTTAACCACAAAGTACCCGTACAGCCAGAAAATCTCAACTTGCCATTACCACAAAGTACCTGTACAGCCAGAAAATCTCAACTTGCCATTACCACAAAGTTACTGTACAGCTAGAAAATCTAAGACCAACCAAAAAGTAGTTGTGGTTATGGTTATAGACCCTAAACTTTTTCAATCATGCAAAAAAGGAAAAAAACTGAAAGAAAGAAATTGACATTAATTACAACAAACTGCATGCTACACCATCTTCCCTGTCCAAGGTGCACTCAGGGAGTCCACTATTTAAGTTATCATTTTAAAAAAGTGTTCAGTAAAAGACAGTTTGGAATATGTTCAATCTGGCCTCTTGTAAAAAGAAACAAAATGTTTTTACAAGTTCAGGCTGACATACCAACCCTATTTTGTGTGTGGCCATAATACCTCAACCACAGCTATTTTTCTTTTTCTGCCTAATACCACAGTATTAATAGTTTCTCTGGGTGTTTTGTGGTGGGATTTCTATGTTAAATTGGACAATCTTTTAAATGGATGTGTGCTTTTCGCATTTTGACAAGGAACTAATTCCAAATACTCTGAAAAGCATCAAAGGATGTAGCACAGAGCCGTACACCAGCATGTAAATGGAAGGACTTCTTTCTGCCGCTGACTACTGGGTCAGCAGAGCTGCAAGGGACTCTACCTGCATGTAAATGGGAGGACTTCTGTATACCTCTGACTGCTGGGTCAGCAGAGCTGCAAGGGACTCTACCTGAATGTTAATGTGAGGACTTCTGTATACCTCTTACTGCTGGGTCAGCAGAGCTGCAAGCCACTCTACCTGCATGTAAATGTGAGGACTTCTGTATACCTCTTACTGCTGGGTCAGCAGAGCTGCAAGGGACTCTACCTGCATGTAAATGTGAGGACTTCTGTATACCTCTTACTGCTGGGTCAGCAGAGCTGCAAGGGACTCTACCTGCATGTAAATGTGAGGACTTCTGTATACCTCTTACTGCTGGGTCAGCAGAGCTGCAAGCCACTCTACCTGCATGTAAATGGGAGGACTTCTGTATACCTCTTACTGCTGGGTCAGCAGAGCTGCAAGGGACTCTGGCTGGCAGGGTGCCCTGTCTTGGATCATGTCAGACCAGTCGGCTCCCGGCTGCACATTCTTCCCTTTCCATGGAAAAATCAATAGTGCTGCACATGCAAGATGATGTCTGCAGGCGGGAATCTGCATTCAGCTTCTAGGCTTTTTCGATCCTCCCATGCACTGCTCCCCAACATGAGAAGCACAAGGTGGATGTACCTAGCTTCTTACCTGCCCGTGCTCTGGTTAGTGATACATATCATGGAAAACTAATGGATACAGCAGCAGACCTGTGCAAGGTGGAGACTTCACTTGTCACCAAGGTGCATTGGGATGCATGTGCATGCGCAGTTACCCCTGACCCCTCTGGAGTCTGAATCACCCAGTCTGACCATGACAGGGAATTTTTTATTCCTTGGGCCCATGCTTGTTCCAGCATCCATGATGCAACACTCTCCGATCAGCGAGATATGCAGTGTCTGTTGAAGAGAGCCAGGTTTCCAGTCTATCTTCTGTTGGCAGCCTGTACGTGACTGCTACAGAGGCATCTCCTTGCAGATGTGATACAAATCCAGTTTGTGGAAAAGGAAGGGAGTGATGCACTGAGCATTGTGGACCTGTGCTTTGTGCCTCGCTGACTCAGGGGCTCATCCTCTACCGATGACTAACTAGTGCAAGCTGTTTCATTCAGAAGGGATCAATACTTCCACAGTGTGAAGTGAAACACTGACCTAGGTCAGGCCTGGACTGGGAAGGTGCAGACATCCAGATGAGGATGCTGGATGAGAAGGAGTTGGGAGTTTGAGCAGCAGAGATCCACTGCTGCACTTAATTGATGAGGGAACAGTGCAGGCTCTTTATATTTGTGGAGAAGCTTAGCCTGTGGGCAGCAGCCAGAGGATCGAACCTTTCAGTTCACACTTCTTCCTCTGCTTTTGCCAGGAGAGGGCTTGCTGTGAAGCTCACCTGTCTCCCTGCCTGTGTGTCTGCATACTCAGGTGTGGAGACTTGGCGGCAAATTTACTTGTGAGAGAACACTTCGGCATCGGTGCTTGCTTTCCAGTGCATGGGAAGAAGGCTGTCAGTCACTGACGCCTACCTGTTGTCATGCCTGCACGAGAACAGTGGGTGTGTGGGCAGAGGACTGCTTCAGCACAGATGGCAACCCAGATGACTTATTAATATTGTCTTGGTTTTGTTTTTGCACTCTATGACCATGAGCTGTGTTGCTCTCGCTGTGACAGGCTGGCAACAGCCTGTTTTCCATGAGTGTGACTCTGTGGAAAGGCCTGATAGATGTTTTTACTGAGGACATATCATTCATCCAGGATTTTCATACAGCTTATTGCAATTGCGTGCATCATCATTAGTTGATGAAAGCTGGTTCATCAAGAGATAGGGCCTCTATACGTGTGCGTTGTACCTGCCACAGCTTAAGATTTTATTCATTTTCACATGCAAGCTAACATCTTCTCAGCCATTGTGATGCCAAGGACAAGTATGGTCTGGAAATTATGTGCCTGCTCACAGACCTAAACTGTAAAGACTGAAAACCAGAAACTATCGTAAAGGGCAGCAGTATCATGGCCAGGTCATGATCAGCATGGTAGATATCAGTGATGTATTTGCTGAAGTGCAGTTGAGCAAGTATTTGCATGAGTAAACTTCCATATTGTCATTGTTTCCCTTTCATCTGTAAAGGAAGCCTCTGCTAGAGTATTTCCATGGTGTTGCTTTGTTTATAGAGGCAAACAGTTGGTCTGGAAAAACTAATGTTGAATTCAACCTGAGGAACTACAAAGAACGCTGAGCTGGGTTGCTGTGATGGCAAATGTCTCCTCCCACCATCTGTTGCTGACTGACAAAACGGGTAACTGTAGAGCTCCAACAGCTCTTTAAAACAGCAACTAGGACATTGTCAGCACACTGGGAAAAACAGTATGGAAATTCTTTTGTTCCATGAATTGACATTGTGAACAGAAACTCATTTTGAGGGCAAAGTGCTACAAGAGAGCCTTCCTGACAGGGCCACTGCAGCTCTGGCAACATGAAAGGCACTGGTCATTGATGGCAAAATAGTTCCAGGATATTGATTGAAAGGGCGGTAATCACTTGCTCCTTTGTGCCTCGTGGAGGGCAGTTGTGGCAGCATATGCTTCCTGGTTGTTTGGTGCACGTGCTGGGGAGGTGTGGATGGGGCCAGGGGTTGCCACTGCTGCACTCGCCCTGCAAGATGGAGTTCTGTGACCAGCACAAGCGCTATAGCTGCCAGTGTATGGAACATGCAGTAAGAGTTTGCCTTTTTTCAATGTCTACTTCTTCTTCCATAAGTCATAGTCTACCTGTAGTCATAGTGAGCTGTTTCACCATCAGGAGAACTTGAGGCTATCTGTGAAGTGTTGTTGACAATAGATGTGAACGTGTTACATTCATTTATCTGTTTTGTATTCTGAATGAATGCTTTATTTCAGTTATTTGTGCAGTTATAATTCTGTACTTTGTTATAGCAGCTCTGGGCATTTACTCATTCATGATGTTTGTGACAAGCTTTTGAGTTTTGGCAAAAGTTGAGGGAAAAGTTATAATTTATTGTTTGAAAAAATTATTTTGGCATTTTGATTTACCTGGCTGTGCATGTCAGTTGTAACCGACATCCCTCTAGACAAATTGGACTTATTTGCTTGCTGAGTGTATCTTGAGACATTACTCAACAAGGTATTATGCATGGTGTAGGCACATGAAGCAAGCTCGTGAATATTTGAAATGTATAGGCTCATCACTGGGTAGAGAATGCTCCTTATCATTTATAACAAACTCCCTAAGAATGGGTTCTTGTTCTTCACTGTGTGTGTGAAAGTGACAGAGAGTTTGAACAATACAGATAAATGTGATGGGGAGAAACAGTGGACAGAATGAAGAGGGAGAGGGCAATGGACAGAATGGGGAGGGAGAAGGTGCAAGTGTTGGTCACAATGACTTTACAGAGAGAAAAATCATGTTTGTCCCTAGATGACCCATAGGGTCACAGTGGTTCCATGCAGCAGGGGTCATCATGACCTCTAGCTGAGAGGCACTCCCAGACAGAGTTCAGACAGCTCACCCCAGACAGCCGGCACCTCCCTCCCATCCCCCTCCCTGCAGCCCTACCCCCAGAGGCACACTCACCTCCACCCCTCAGTTGCAATGCCCAGACAGACGTTGCCCCATTTTTCTTGTCTGACCTTAGGTGCTGAGCCTGGGGCAGGAGGGGGAGTAACTGCCGGGTGCTTGCTGGGTGGATTGGTTATGGACTGAATGGGCGCTTTGAAAGTAGGGATGGAGAAAGGAAGGGAAGCTGGTTGAAATTGTACTGCAAAGAAAGGGAGATAATCATGTGATCTGCTTGGCGATTGTCATGGTTGAGTTGCCTCAGAGGTGAATGGTCACAAGCTGTCTACATTCTGATTGAAAAAAGCAGGATGGCAAAACAATTAATTATTGAAGAAACTTATAGGAAGTGTCCCATGCTTTCAGTCTTAGATGGTGTTTGCAAGTTTTGACAAGGTTCAGATCCTCCCGGTACAGGCAACCTCTATATAATGTTGAAGAGTAGAGGTGCAGTTGTTCAAGCCAGGTACTGGGGAGTCACTATGCTTGCTGACTTTCTCTTTCCCCACTTCAGACCAGGGCATTTGCATTGCAGATTAATACCCAGTAGCTTGATGGGTGGCTGGCTACTGCCTGTTAGCTCTCTTGCCTGGCACAGCCAGCTCTGCCTTATCTCTTTCTGGACTTTGTCTCCCTCCCTCCCTCTCTCCCTCCCTCCCAGCCTGCTTTTCCTCACCTCTTGGCAGGTAACCAGGCAGCTTCAGAACTGTATCTACACTGCATTTGTCAATGGTGTCTGCCCTGACAGGTGGGGTGTGAGGGGGGCACCAAGCCAACTGCCATGGGTGGGTGGGTTGGGGAGCATTATGAGGGACATACCTAGATGTAAGGACTGTGTACCACATCTTACACAGCTTGTCCTGGAGCTGGGCGTTTGCATGCTTAGCCACTGTAAAAGTAGTTTAAAAAATCACTCAGTCCATGATACAGATACCTACATATTTCACCTAATGTCATTGAAGGTGATGTTTTTATATATATCTTTCATTGTTTGAGATATCGTTTGTGTCACTAGATGCTTTTTGGCTGTTTATTTTGCTCATCTGGATGGAAGATGGATATGCATGACAGGACTATAAAATGTTTTTGATGATACAATCAACAGTGTAGAATGTTTTGCCTTGGCCTTGCAGCTGTAGTTCACGTTGAAAGCTGTTGCCAGTGCTGACACAAGGAAGGCTGACTTTGGTCTCCTTTCTTTCTGAGTGCTCAGTCTTGTCTCCTTTCTTTCAGAGTGCTCAGTCTTGTCTCCTTTCTTTCCAAGTGCTCAGTCTTGTCTCCTTCTTTCCAAATGCTCAGTCTTGTCTCCTTTCTTTCAGAGTACTCATTCTTTTCTCCTTCTTTCCAAGTACTCAGTCTTGTCTCCTTTCTTTCAGAGTGCTCAGTCTTTTCTCCTTCTTTCCAAGTACTCAGTCATGTCTCCTTTCTTTCAGAGTGCTCAGTCATGTCTCCTTTCTTTCCAAGTACTCAGTCATGTCTCCTTTCTTTCAGAGTGCTCAGTCTTTTCTCCTTCTTTCAGAGTGCTCAGTCTTGTCTCCTTCTTTCCAAGTACTCAGTCTTGTCTCCTTTCTTTCAGAGTGCTCAGTCTTTTCTCCTTCTTTCCAAGTACTCAGTCATGTCTCCTTCTTTCCAAGTACTCAGTCTTGTTTCCTTCTTTCCAAGTGCTCAGTCTTGTCTCCTTCTTTCCAAGTGCTCAGTCTTTTCTCCTTCTTTCCAAGTACTCAGTCTTTTCTCCTTCTTTCCAAGTGCTCAGTCTTGTCTCCTTCTTTCCAAGTGCTCAGTCTTTTCTCCTTCTTTCCAAGTACTCAGTCTTTTCTCCTTCTTTCCAAGTGCTCAGTCTTGTTTCCTTCTTTCCAAGTACTCAGTCTTTTCTCCTTCTTTCCAAGTACTCAGTCATGTCTCCTTCTTTCCAAGTACTCAGTCTTGTTTCCTTCTTTCCAAGTGCTCAGTCTTGTCTCCTTCTTTCCAAGTACTCAGTCTTGTCTCCTTCTTTCCAAGTACTCAGTCTTGTCTCCTTTCTTTCAGAGTGCTCAGTCTTGTCTCCTTCTTTCCAAGTACTCAGTCTTTTCTCCTTCTTTCCAAGTACTCAGTCTTGTCTCCTTCTTTCTGAATGCTCAGTCTTTTCTCCTTCTTTCAGAGTGCTCAGTCTTGTTTCCTTCTTTCCAAGTACTCAGTCTTGTCTCCTTCTTTCCAAGTGCTCAGTCTTGTCTCCTTCTTTCCAAGTACTCAGTCTTGTCTCCTTCTTTCCAAGTACTCAGTCTTGTCTCCTTTCTTTCAGAGTGCTCAGTCTTGTCTCCTTCTTTCCAAGTACTCAGTCTTGTTTCCTTCTTTCCAAGTACTCAGTCTTGTCTCCTTCTTTCCAAGTACTCAGTCTTGTTTCCTTCTTTCCAAGTACTCAGTCTTGTCTCCTTCTTTCCAAGTACTCAGTCTTGTCTCCTTTCTTTCCAAGTGCTCAGTCTTGTCTCCTTACTTTCCAAGTACTCAGTCTTGTTTCCTTCTTTCCAAGTACTCAGTCTTGTCTCCTTCTTTCCAAGTACTCAGTCATGTCTCCTTTCTTTCCAAGTACTCAGTCTTGTTTCCTTCTTTCCAAGTACTCAGTCTTGTCTCCTTCTTTCCAAGTACTCAGTCTTGTCTCCTTTCTTTCCAAGTACTCAGTCTTGTCTCCTTCTTTCCAAGTACTCAGTCATGTCTCCTTTCTTTCCAAGTACTCAGTCTTGTCTCCTTCTTTCCAAGTACTCAGTCTTGTCTCCTTCTTTCCAAGTACTCAGTCTTGTCTCCTTCTTTCCAAGTGCTCAGTATTGTCTCCTTACTTTCCAAGTACTCAGTCTTGTTTCCTTCTTTCCAAGTACTCAGTCTTGTCTCCTTCTTTCCAAGTACTCAGTCTTGTCTCCTTCTTTCCAAGTACTCAGTCTTGTCTCCTTCTTTCCAAGTACTCAGTCTTGTCTCCTTCTTTCCAAGTACTCAGTCTTGTCTCCTTCTTTCCAAGTACTCAGTCTTGTCTCCTTCTTTCCAAGTACTCAGTCATGCCTCCTTTCTTTCAGAGTGCTCAGTCTTTTCTCCTTCTTTCCAAGTGCTCAGTCTTGTCTCCTTCTTTCCAAGTGCTCA
Source organism: Theodoxus fluviatilis (assembly GCA_034096865.1). Lineage (NCBI taxonomy): Eukaryota > Metazoa > Mollusca > Gastropoda > Cycloneritida > Neritidae > Theodoxus > Theodoxus fluviatilis. Next base: position 168,691 of record JAWQFJ010002664.1, on the reverse strand, counting down.
GTCTTGTCTCCTTACTTTCAGAGTGCTCAGTCTTGTCTCCTTCTTTCTGAATGCTCAGTCTTTTCTCCTTCTTTCAGAGTGCTCAGTCTTTTCTCCTTCTTTCCAAGTGCTCAGTCTTGTCTCCTTCTTTCCAAGTGCTCAGTCTTGTTTCCTTCTTTCCAAGTGCTCAGTCTTGTCTCCTTACTTTCAGAGTACTCAGTCATGTCTCCTTCTTTCTGAATGCTCAATCATGTCTTTTTTTCTTTCAGAGTGCTCAGTCACGCCTGTTCCTCAAGGGAGGAAAGGTTGTCAATGATGACCAGTCCTTTGATGCTGACATCTACATCGAGGATGGCAAAATCAAGTAAGCTGCTCTCTTGTACATATACATATTTTGCTGTGATTTTCTCATACCATCTCTCTTATGAAAGAAAAACTTGTTTACTCTGTGTGCACATTTAGTAAGCTGCTTATTCATCGTTTTAAGTGGAATAGATAACTCCAATAAAAAAATCTTCTGACTGTCATGAAGAGTTACTCTGTACAGTTAATTTCAGTTTTGTCAGAATCAAATATGAAACTTATCATTTGAATCTGTATCTACTGCTATATCAACATACAAATATGTATTCTAGAAAAAGAATGATAAGAAAAGAAAACCATGATGCAGAAAATGCTATATGCACCTCACAATTCATATTGCATTCAGCTCTACCTCCAATCCTTAGTTTTCAACTTTTTCAGTTCAGTAACCCACCACATAATAACTCTCAGTGCATGTAACTCATGCATTGCACATAGCATATTTGTTTGGCATCCTGTACTCCATGTGTATTTCTGTGGCATCCTGTACTCCATGTGTATTTCTGTGGCATCCTGTACTCCATGTGTATTTCTGTGGCATCCCGTACTCCATGTGTATTTCTGTGGCATCCCGTACTCCATGTGTATTTCTGTGGCATCCTGTACTCCATGTGTATTTCTGTGGCATCCTGTACTCCATGTGTATTTCTGTGGCATCCTGTACTCCATGTGTATTTCTGTGGCATCGTGTACTCCATGTGTATTTCTGTGGCATCCTGTACTCCATGTGTATTTCTGTGGCATCCTGTACTCCATGTGTATTTCTGTGGCATCCCGTACTCCATGTGTATTTCTGTGGCATCCCGTACTCCATGTGTATTTCTGTGGCATCCTATACTCCATGTGTATTTCTGTGGCATCCCGTACTCCATGTGTATTTCTGTGGCATCCTGTACTCCATGTGTATTTCTGTGGCATCCTGTACTCCATGTGTATTTCTGTGGCATCCTCTACTCCATGTGTATTTCTGTGGCATCCTGTACTCCATGTGTATTTCTGTGGCATCGTGTACTCCATGTGTATTTCTGTGGCATCCTGTACTCCATGTGTATTTCTGTGGCATCCTGTACTCCATGTGTATTTCTGTGGCATCCTGTACTCCATGTGTATTTCTGTGGCATCCTGTACTCCATGTGTATTTCTGTGGCATCCTGTACTCCATGTGTATTTCTGTGGCATCCCGTACTCCATGTGTATTTCTGTGGCATCCCGTACTCCATGTGTATTTCTGTGGCATCCTGTACTCCATGTGTATTTCTGTGGCATCGTGTACTCCATGTGTATTTCTGTGGCATCCCGTACTCCATGTGTATTTCTGTGGCATCCTGTACTCCATGTGTATTTCTGTGGCATCCCGTACTCCATGTGTATTTCTGTGGCATCCCGTACTCCATGTGTATTTCTGTGGCATCCTGTACTCCATGTGTATTTCTGTGGCATCCCGTACTCCATGTGTATTTCTGTGGCATCCTGTACTCCATGTGTATTTCTGTGGCATCCTGTACTCCATGTGTATTTCTGTGGCATCCCGTACTCCATGTGTATTTCTGTGGCATCCTGTACTCCATGTGTATTTCTGTGGCATCCCGTACTCCATGTGTATTTCTGTGGCATCGTGTACTCCATGTGTATTTCTGTGGCATCCTGTACTCCATGTGTATTTCTGTGGCATCCCGTACTCCATGTGTATTTCTGTGGCATCCTGTACTCCATGTGTATTTCTGTGGCATCCTGTACTCCATGTGTATTTCTGTGGCATCCTGTACTCCATGTGTATTTCTGTGGCATCCTGTACTCCATGTGTATTTCTGTGGCATCGTGTACTCCATGTGTATTTCTGTGGCATCCTGTACTCCACAATGGTAGCGGAAGAATCATCCACATCCCTGAACCAAGGTCTGAAAGACTTGTCTCCTTTCCATCTTGAGGAGCTTCGAAAGATCATTCTGAAGATGAAGCCCACCTCCTGCGAACTTGATGATGTGCCGACAAGGTTGCTACGTCTATGTCGTGACGCATTCCTGCCCATGATTGCAGACCTAGTGAATCACTCCTTAAGATCAGGTGAATTCCCATACACAATGAAGAAAGCAATTGTCTGGCCACTGCTTAAGAAGCCAAATCTGGACGCTGATGAGCTCGGCGGCTACAGACCTGTGTCCAATTTGTGTTTGATATAAAAAATCATAGAGAAAGCTGTTTCCATAAGGCTATGCAGCTTCCTGAATTCGGAGAATCTACTCCCAAAACTCCAGTAGGCATACAGGCCAGGACACAGCACCGAAACTGCACTCCTGAGAGTGTTCAACGATATTCGATGTGCTATCGATGATGGCCGGGTTGCCCTCGTGACTCTTTTAGACCTCTCAGCAGCCTTCGATACCATCGATCATGGTGTTCTTCTGTCCCGATTAAAGAACTTAGGAATATCATCAACAGCCTTCAAATGGTTTCAATCATACTTATCTGGAAGAACACAGACGGTTGTTGTGGAAGGAGGGACTTCGAGTGAGGTGGTTATCACCTGTGGAGTTCCTCAAGGGTCAATTCTCGGACCGTTGCTATATTCCATCTACACAGTATCTCTGAGTGCCCTGATTGATAGTCATCATCTGTCATTCCATCTTTACGCAGATGATACTATGTTATTTACAACCTCGAACCCTGACAAAGACTCTTTCGCTGCGGCAAAAGCTTCCATGGAGAGATGTTGCACCGATGTGAAAACATGGATGGTGAAAAGTCGTCTGAAATTAAATGAAGACAAAACAGAATTCATCATCATCGGTTCTAAGGCACATGTTCAGTTGTTCCCAGAAACCAACATCTCCATTTCGGGAGTCGAGGTCCCCTCGTCAAGATGTGTGACATATCTTGGCGTAAAGATCGATGAGCATTTTTCTATGGGGCCACACGTAAGCAGAACGATCTCTTCCTCCTACTGGCAGCTCCGACGTATCTCAAGTATCAGACAATGCCTGACTGAAAAATCGGCCACAACTCTTGTATTGACGTTGGTGATGTCTAATCTTGATTACTGCAATAGCCTTCTGCTAGGTGAAACCCAAGAATATCTCCGAAGACTTCAACAGGTGCAGAACACCGCAGCACGTATAGTGAAACGTCCACCTAGTCGTTCTCACATAACACCCATCCTTCGAGAGCTACACTGGCTGCCTGTCCACCAACGTATTGTGTTCAAAACACTGTGTCATGTGTTCAAGTGCGTCAATGGTTTGGCCCCGCTGTATCTGGTTGAGCTCCTCAAGACTTATAAGCCTGTGAGGGATCTCAGATCTTCGGCGCAGTCATTACTCCATGTGCCACGCTACAACACCAAGAGATCTGGAGAGAGAGCATTCTCGTATGCTGGACCAAAACTCTGGAACGATATCCCAGACAGACTGAGGAAATCTCCTTCAATACAGACTTTCAAGTCACAGCTAAAAACTCTTTTATTCAAAGGGTGAATGTGTTGAGCGCCTTGAGCATGCCTTTGGGTGTGAGATTGGTGCTATATAAGAGCCAAAATACATACATACACACATACATACATGTGCATTTCTGTGGCATCCTGTACTCCATGTGTATTTCTGTGGCATCCTGTACTCCATGTGTATTTCTGTGGCATCCTGTACTCCATGTGTATTTCTGTGGCATCCTGTACTCCATGTGTATTTCTGTGGCATCCTGTACTCCATGTGTATTTCTGTGGCATCCTGTACTCCATGTGTATTTCTGTGGCATCCTCTACTCCATGTGTATTTCTGTGGCATCCTGTACTCCATGTGTATTTCTGTGGCATCCCGTACTCCATGTGTATTTCTGTGGCATCCTCTACTCCATGTGTATTTCTGTGGCATCCCGTACTCCATGTGTATTTCTGAGGCATCCTGTACTCCATGTGTATTTCTGTGGCATCGTGTACTCCATGTGTATTTCTGTGGCATCCCGTACTCCATGTGTATTTCTGTGGCATCCTGTACTCCATGTGTATTTCTGTGGCATCCTGTACTCCATGTGTATTTCTGTGGCATCCCGTACTCCATGTGTATTTCTGTGGCATCCTGTACTCCATGTGTATTTCTGTGGCATCCTGTACTCCATGTGTATTTCTGTGGCATCCTGTACTCCATGTGTATTTCTGTGGCATCCCGTACTCCATGTGTATTTCTGTGGCATCCTGTACTCCATGTGTATTTCTGTGGCATCCTGTACTCCATGTGTATTTGTGAGGCATCCTCTACTTCATGTTTCCCTTTGCCCAACAGGCAGGTGGGGAACAACCTGGTCATACCAGGTGGGGCCCGCACCATTGATGCCCGCGGCAAGCTCATCATGCCAGGAGGCATTGACACCCACACCCACATGCAGGTGCCATTTATGGGCACTTTCGCTGCAGATGACTTCTACAGCGGCACCAAGGCTGCCCTGGCTGGTGGCACCACCATGATCAGTGAGTGCTGCCACTGGTCCTTGCTCTCGTCTTTCTTTAGCAACACTTCCACTCCACTCATGAAGCACTTTCTTCTGGATTAGTTGTGGAATATTTGGATACACTTCTGATAATGGGTCACACTAGAGGACTCATCCGAGAGAGGGATGCAGGAAACACGTTGAAGCTGGCAAGCTATGCAAGCTGACATGCCACAGCATTTAATTGGTGTAAATATCTGATCCAAACCAGAGATACTGTCCAGGATAGCATAAACAACAGCAGCATTGGCAAAGTTGAAGTCAATATGGCGTGACAGAAATATCACTCTCGCGTCGAAGATCAGGCTCATGCGCACGCTGGCCATTTCAGTATTCTTGTATGCATGCGAGTCCTGGACACTCACATCTGAACTACAGAGACAGATACAAGCCCTGGAAATGAGATGCTACCGCAAGATTCTGAACATCTTATATAAAGACCATGTCACGAATGAGGAAGTCAGCAACAGGATCAGGAGAGCATTTGGACAGTTTACGAAGACCTGCTCTCAATCGTGAAAAGCAGAAAGCTGAAGTGGTACGGTCACGTGTCAAGAGGCAGTGGGCTGGCCAAGACCATCCTGCAAGGTACCTTACCAGGTGGGAGAAGGAGAGGCAGGCAGAGAAAGAGGTGGGAAGACAACACCAAAGAGTGGACAGGCTTGACCTTTGCTGACTCACAGCGAGCCACAGAGGATAGAGATCGATGGAGGAAGATTGTCCGAAAGTCATCAGTGGTGCCTCAACAACCCATCTCAGGGTAAAGAGATTGAACTGAACTGAACTGAAAATAGCTAAACAGATGAGCATTTTGTTTGAATTTTCATCTATTTAATTATTTGCACCAGTCAGATGTTGTGGCCCGCCAGCTTGGCTGTCTTTCCTGCACCCCTCTCCTTGGATGAGTTGATATGTGTGGCCCATTATCAGAAACATTTTCCAGTTTTTAACTACAATGGCCAAGACTTAACTTTTTTGCAGTCCCTCCTTGACTAAGTCAATGAACAAGTTTTGTAGCTTGTCCTGGGACTGATCTCTATACTTTGAATGAAGTTTTTATAACACTCATCTTGCATATCATGGCTGATGTTTGGCAACATAAATCTCTTGAATCGGTACTCTCTCAGACAGCTTTTATTTAATAATCTGATGCTTTTACTGCCTTTCTTGGTTGTATACTTGCTAGAGCTCATTCATATTTTTGCTGCAGCCCATTCTGGTAGTCCTGCATTTATTACAGGTAGACAGGCAAACTGTCACCTTGTGTACTTTTTCTAGATTTGTTGAGAGAACACATCTGGCTGCTTATTGCTGCATGTAGTAGTTAAACATTTTATAAACTCTAACTGCAGTGTTCTCTGATCAAGGGAAGAAAAAGCATGGAGTAGTTCATGTCCTAGAGACTTATAAGAGTTGCTCCATAAAGCCATACATGTTCACCTGTTCAAATCAAGAATTAAGATGATCTTTATTTAATGTACATTTTCATCAACACTCAAAATGTGATATTTATACCAAAGATCATGTATATATATGATCTGTGTTTGTACTGTCACCCCCGACTGCAACAGGAGCACTACTATATATGTGGCAAGCAGTGGTTGTCCATACCAAGGACCTCTCCCCAGATGCTCCAACATGGTCAGGAATGCTTGCCGCTGGACCTAGCCTTCATGTTGCACTGTGCTGTACTGCCTCCCAGCAGTTCCCACACCACTGCCATCACTCCTGTTTCAGTCGACTTTGTTCTGGGCAAGAAGGGCGAGTCACCGCTGGACGCCTACGAGCAGTGGCGCAGCTGGGCTGACCCCAAGGTCTGCTGCGACTATGGACTGCATGTCTGCGTGACCTGGTGGTCAGAGCAGGTGGCCAAGGAGATGGAGGTGCTGTGTCGGGAGAAGGGAATCAACTCCTTCAAGGTCTTCATGGCCTACAAGGACGTCCTCATGCTCCGCGATGATGAGATCTATGGCGTCTTCAAGCGCTGCAAGGACCTGGGAGCCATTGGCATGGTCCATGCCGAGAACGGCCATCTCATCGATGTGGTGAGTGCTGTCTGAGGCCCTGTATGCCATGCAGTGTCTGAAACACTGGGCCACCTGGTGGAGGTGGGATATGTTGGTTTGTTGGTAGATGGGTGGGGGGTTGCGTTGGTTTTGGTTGATTTGGTTGGTTGATTTCTTTAAAAGACACAAATAGAGAAGGTTGTGCTCACCATTCAGTTGAACAGGTTTTTCTAAAACGAATGCTCAAGTGCCAGAATTACCTACATATAAGTAGAATTCTGGAATCGCTGTCACAATTTTAATTTAAGCATCCATAGATGAGAAAAGCTTGTGTGATTTTTGTTAGAAGGATGAGGGAAAGGATGGCAGGGATGATTCTGGTCATGATTATCCAAGACAGACAATTGAACTGAAGAGGGTTGTATAGAGAGTACACTTGTATGTCCCTCTTTTGAGTGTATTAATCAAAAGAACAAAAATCATACAGGTAAAGGTGTCATTGACAGCCTATTTCCCACCAATATTTCACAGAAAGGTCCTCAAAGTTTTCAAGGCCCATGATATATACCATGATGTACTGGAGATGTAACGAAGTGCAAGGTTGAACTTGGAGGAGGATGCATGGTTGTCACCTCTGCTTCATTGTTTTCTACAGAAATCCAGGGAGATGATAGCACGTGGCATTACTGGACCTGAGGGTCATGAGCAGTGCCGCCCAGAAGAGGTGAGGACCTTGAACTTTGCATGATTTGAACACAGTGTAATTTTAGCGGTTTCCTCTCTTTTGAGGAAAACTTTAAGTCTTGTATATATTTTTGTTTCTGAGGGAGGCTTAAATAAAATTACGTATTCATAATTTTCTGTTGTGGATTACAAGTGAGTATTGAGCATGAAAATCTTTAAGCCACTGTTGAATAGTATTAACTTTAACATTTGAATAAACACTACATTCTTCATGTTAAAAGTGTTCATATCTCCAAGTCTAGCAGAGTGAGATTGTTCAAGGATGTTTCTTAGGACAGGGATTGACATTAGAGCTGACCGGACTGCGCGAGCAAACTGCAGAGGCAGTTGACCATGTGTGTGCTTGCTCGCAGAATGAAGCGGAGGCCACCCAGAGAGCCATCACCATCGCCAATGAGGCCAACTGCCCTCTCTACGTTGTCCATGTCATGAGCAAGTCTGCTGCTGACGTCATCACCGCCGCTCGCAGAAAGGGTGGGTGCTGTCTGTCTGGTCAGAGTTTTCATGTGTGATCATGCATCTAGTGGTGGAACAATCAAGGGGAACTTGTCATCTTTTGAGGATTTTGTTTGTAAAACGTGCTTTGCTTTCACATAATAAGAGAAGTATAAACAGATGTGCAAAGTATCAGCATGAGTCATCTTCATACATATATATAGTGATACATGTACAACTGTGCATAATTGGCATATTCAAAGAAATCATCTTGGGTTAAAAAAGAGTACCCTATTCATGTTCAATAGATCTTACTAAAAGTTCCTTTCTATGAACAAGTCTGCTCTTAGAGAGCTCTTTGGGGAGGAAAAAAATTAACTCCATGGCCATGAATGGCAGCAGTTCTAAAGATGGGCCTCTTGCTGTCTGCAGGCAATGTGGTATTTGGAGAGCCCATCGCTGCCAGTCTGGGCACGGATGGAACACACTACCACAACAAGTGCTGGCGCCATGCGGCCGGCCACGTGATGAGTCCCCCTCTCCGCCTCGACACCACCACACCTGACTACCTCATGGACCTGCTAGCCAAGTAGGTGCTGTGCTGTGTTGAGCTAAGTGTGTGCTGTTTTGAGCAAAATGTATGCTGTGTTGAGCAAAGTGTATGCTGTATTGAGCAAAGTGTGTGCTTTGTTGAGCAAAGTATGTGCTGTGTTCAGTAAAGTATGCACTGTATTGAGCAAAGTGTGTGCTGTGTTGAGCAAAGTGTGTGCTGTGTTGAGCAAAGAGTTATGCTGTGTTGAGCAAAGGGTGTGTCTGTGTTGAGCAAAGTGTGTGCTGTGTTGAGCAAAGTGTTATGCTGTGTTGAGCAAAGTGTGTGCTGTGTTGAGCTAAGTGTGTGCTGTGTTGAGCAAAGTGTATGCTGTGTTGAGCAAAGTGTATGCTGTATTGAGCAAAGTGTGTGCTTTGTTGAGCAAAGTATGTGCTGTGTTGAGCAAAGTATGCACTGTGTTGAGCAAAGTGTGTGCTGCGTTGAGCAAAGTGTGTGCTGTGTTGAGCAAAGTGTTATGCTGTGTTGAGCAAAGGTTGTGTCTGTGTTGAGCAAAGTGTGTGCTGTGTTGAGCAAAGGGTGTGTCTGTGTTGAGCAAAGGGTGTGTCTGAGTTGAACAAAGTGTGTGCTGTGTTGAGCAAAGTGTGTGCTGTGTTGAGCAAAGGGTGTGTCTGTGTTGAGCAAAGTGTGTGCTGTGTTGAGCAAAGTGTGTGCTGTGTTGAGCAAAGTGTGTGCTGTGTTGAGCAAAGGGTATGTCTGTCATGTCTCCGCCTTGAGTGACTATCTTTCCATACTTGTCTTTGATCATTTGTGTGGGTAAACTTGGGGGGTGTGTGTGTGTGTATGTGTGTGTTTTATGTGTATATGTGTGCGTGTGTTTGTGTATGTTTATGTATATATGTGTGTGTGTGTGTTTATGTGTATGTGTGTTTTATGTGTATATGTGTGCATGTGTTTGTGTGTGTGTGCGTGTGTGTGTGTGTGTGTGTATGTTTATGTGTGTGTGGGTGTGTGTGCGTGCATTTGTTTGTGTGTGTTCTTGACATGGGTTGCACATATTTGTGCTCAAAGTGGTGAAATAAGAAATGCTCTTGTGGTTTTGAGGGTGTATTTAAAGCATGTTTTCGACTCGTGAACTTATGGATGTGATAGATTACACTGTGACTTTTTTTTTCATTTAAATTAAGTGTATGAAATCACCTGAGTAAATGCTATTTACCATGAAGAAATATTTATGCCCTACTAGAGTGAACAGAGACCATTCATTGCAAGAAACAGCCTCATGTTCAGTATATCTACCTCAATGGCCATTAAAAGATTGTGAGGCACATAGAGTGGTGCCATACGCTGCATGTCACATCTTGCTATGCCACAGTGGGGACCTGACCCTGACTGGCACGGACAACTGCACCTTCAATGCTGACCAGAAGGCCATCGGCAAGGACGACTTCCGCCGCATCCCCAACGGCGTCAATGGCGTGGAGGACCGCATGTCTGTCATCTGGGAGAAGGGTGTAGTGAGTCTGATACTCCTGCCTGTGTAGCACTTTTCTCTCTGCAGATAGGTTTAATGTGTAGATAAGGGCTATGAAACAATTTAAGAAATATATAATTTGAAAGGGTATTGTTTCGTTGCTTTTGTAACCCAACAAATTAAAGACCAAAAAAAGGGGAAGACTTTTTTCTTCAGTTCAGTTCAGTTCAGTCTCTTTACCCTGAGATGGGTTGTTGAGGCACCACTGATGACTTTCGGACAATCTTCCTCCATCGATCTCTATTCTCTGTGGCTCGCTGTGAGTCAGCAAAGGTCAAGCCTGTCCACTCTTTGATGGTGTCTTCCTGCCTGCCTCTCCTTCTCCCATCTGGTAAGGTACCTTGCAGGATGGTCTTGTCCAGCCCACTGCCTCTTGACTCGTGACTGTACCACTTCAGCTTTCTGCTTTTCACGATTGAGAGCAGGTCTTCGTAAACTGTTCAAATGCTCTCCTGATCCTGTTGCTGACTTCCTCATTCGTGACATGGTCTTTATATGAGATGTTCAGAATCTTGCGGTAGCATCTCATTTCCAGGGCTTGTATCTGTCTCTGTAGTTCAGATGTGAGTGTCCAGGACTCGCATGCATACAAGAATACGGAGATGGCCAGCGTGCACATGAGCCTGATCTTCGACCCAAGAGGCATATGGCATGGAGATCAGTGCCAAGAAGACCAAAGTGATGACGAAGAACCCTTGGGGCTTCAAAATGGAATTCAAAGTGAAGGGCCAAACACTGGAAGCTGTGAACAACTTCAAATACCTGGGATCTATTGTGACTGATGAAGGGTCCAAACCAGAGATACTGTCCAGGATAGCACAAACAGCAGCATTGGCAAAGTTGAAGCCAATATGGTGTGACTTTTTTCTTAACAAAGATAAATCAGTGGCAAGAGTTGTTCAACAAATATCGCTAAATGTTTTTGTTGGTAAAATTGTAAAGTACTGTTGTGTAGCAAGTAGGTAGTAGCTTCAATTTGAAATGCTGCAGTTATCATGTTGGAAGCAAGTGTGATGAATGCAGTGCTTGTGTTGCAGCACTCTGGCAAGATGGACCCTTGCCGCTTTGTGGCTGTCACCAGCACCAACGCTGCCAAGATGTTCAACATCTACCCCAAGAAGGTTGGTCTTCTTCTCCTCTTCCACCCTCTCTCTCTCCCTCCTGGTCCTATTTATGTGTTTGTATTAGTTTTACATGAATATTTCTAAGTCCAGTCCTGTGATTGACCTAAACTGATGGCTTCACCATGAATCTGGAAAGATGAGTTTTGATATGGTTTATATGTCATGCTACCTTACTCGTAAACACCAGATTTGAAGGCTGCCTATCTGTAGAGCAATGGTAGATGTGGGAAGGTAGAGACATGCTTGGTGCAATGCCTAGGATTTGATCACCTAGCTGAAGATGACTGGCACTCACTCATGCTTCTTTCCCTGTGCACTCCAGGGCAGGATAGCTGTTGGCTCCGATGCGGACATCGTGATCTGGGACTCCAACATGACGCGCACCATCTCTGCCAAGACCCACCACCAGGCAGTGGACTTCAACATCTTTGAGGGGATGGTGTGCCATGGCGTGCCTCTCTATGTCATCACCAACGGCCATGTTGTGGTGGATGAGGGACAGGTGAGAAAGTTTGCCACACCTGCTGTATCTCGCTGTCTCATTTCAAGTTGCCTGGAGGTGAAGTCCTCCACGTGAGCCTGCCTGTGAGTAAACGTCACCATGACAGAAAGTGCCTCTCTTGAACTGGTGTTGGAGGCTTCAGTTGGTACAGGAGTTCACTGCATAATGTAGGGTGCAGTTTCTTGGTTTTTGGTGATATCCTGCACATTTGAGAGAGAGAGAGAGAGAGAGAGAGAGAGAGAGAGAGAGAGAGAGAGAGAGAGAATTGAAAAGGCATGTGTGTGTGTGTGTGTGTTTGTGTGTGCTTGAATGTTTGCATACACATGTTGGTTGAGGTAAGCTTTCAATCATTTTGAGGTTTTCATATCTCAAGGATTTCAATGAAAGTGTAACTAGTTTGGAGCCTCATTATGCAGTCACTACTGTGTCCTGTATAGATAGTTGTAGATAGTTGGTGGTTGAAATTGTTTCTTCTGAAATCCAGTGATGGATGAAAATCTATCATGTGAGGGTTTATCATTTGGTGCTGCATAAAAAGACAAATTTGATGTCATTTCAGCTGAAGGTGACCCAGGGTCTCGGTCAGTTTGTGTCCACCCCCACCTTCCCTGAGATGGCCTTTGGCCGCATCAAGGAGCGAGAGAGGGTAAGAGCAGCACCAGGCTTTATGCTATTCCTAGCCATATGCTTCATGTATGAGACAGAGCTAGACAAGACGTAAAATTCGTTAAATTCGTTTGGAGACAAATCTGAGGTGGAACATAGCATTATAAGTTTTCATAACTTCTGAATTTCTTGGGATCAGAGGGTACTTGTTGTATTAGCAAAACACTAATTACTCTCTCTGCCTGAAACATAAATTGTATCCCAGAAACCACATGAATCACTCGCGTTGGGATACAGAGTCACCGCTACTCTCAGGCCTTCAGTAGATATAGTTTGAGAAATATCTGCAACAGAGAGATTTTGAAACATGCCCTTTTTTCCCTATTGCTCGCTCACTCCTCTGTGGCTTCTGGCCGCAGGTGCGACAGCCGGTGCATGTGGACCGTGACCCCTACGCGGGACCGGTGGCGCAAGTGAAGGAGGATGCTGTGCTTCCTCAGATGGCCTCTGAGAATCCCATCATCCCTGACGCCGCTAACCAGGAGTTCCACTCCCGCATGACGCGCAGCGGTGTGCGCAACCAGCAGGACTCATCCTTTACACTCAGTGGTGAGTATGGTGCGTATTGTTTACTTGTGCATGCTTCTTTTCTGGCTTTGTCATGTGTTGACATAGAGGACGTTTGTCGAGCTTCAGGTATTTACACATGTATGCGTGCATGCATATGCATACACACAAACACACAGACACAAAACACACACACACACCACACCACACACACACACACATGCACACACGTGCACGCACACACATACACATACACCACTTTTTTCTCCCTCAGTTGTTATTCAGCATGTAACTGATGTAATGTAAATCATGTCAAATGAATTATACTAAAATAAATCTAAAATGCTGGAGCTTGAGAGAAAAAAAATAAACTTAAAGTTTATTAGATTATTGGTGTCGGGAGAAAAATTAAATCTAACTAAAATAGGGAATAGATTAACCAATGCGCAATGCGCTAGTGAATACCGTATCTTTGCCATACTTGTGCTGTTTTGAAATAATGCCTACTTGGATATTGTGAATTGCTTTTGGTCTCGAAAGAAAAAAAAGAGCCTTGATTTATGATGCTGTTGATAGATTGCTTGTAGAGGACAATTTTCTGCTCCAATATTGACAAGTTATCTGAAATCCAAACATTTTACATTCATGATTAAACTTTTTAATCAAAAGACATGATTTGTTGATATTTATCTGAGAGACATACATGTAACTCTGTCAGTCAAATAATTTTGATTGGAAAAGGAATAAGAACAGAAATGTACAACATGAAATGGTTGAATAACACAACTGGAGGCTAGTTCACGAGTACAACGCGCTGCATGAGCGCTTAATGTTGGCAATTGAGCGCTCTTTGCCTCTCCTGAACGCCTAAGATTTTGTGCAGCGCTTCCCTTGTTAAAGGGGAGGTAAATCTTCTGCGCCCCATGTTGTGTTGATAGACGCTAAGAAAGTGTTTTCTTTGCCACAGACATCGTTTTTGCACGTTTAAATGTATTCTGCATGAATAAAGTCCACTACTGTGTCATCCTTACTTGCCATTACTCGTGCATACAGGGCACTTGGGGCAAATAAAGCCCATTCCAGTCCCAAAATGATGTTTCTGAGGGTTATTTTACGCATCGACGGCCAGTGCGGGATCGAAGACGCCATTATGAATATGATGCAAAATCACCCGAATCACCTCGGATTGGTGATTCACAGCGCTGCTCAGCGCTGAGTGAATGAAGCCCCAAAATTGCCATTCAGGAGTGAATCACATGCAGTGCTGAGCAGCACTTTGAATCGCTGCGCCTCGTGAACAAGCCTTGGGTATTAGGGCAAGCTGCATGTTCATTTTATTCCTCTCTCTCTCTCTCTCTCTACAGGTTCTCAGTATGATGACAACCGACCACGGCGCTCCGCCACCAAGGTGGTTAACCCTCCAGGTGGCAAGTCCTCTGGACTGTGGTAGAGGGGACGCTGCCAGAGCTCAGGTCTGCCACACCCAGCTGAGGCATTGCCAGGCCACAACCGCAGACTGCAATGGGGTTAACACACATTTGGGCAGGGAGGTCGCCACTGGCCTCGTCATCACATGGCAACCATTCCTTTATGTGTAGAGGACATTTTAAGTTTTTTGTTTGTTAGGAATTTAAAACTATTTTTGTTAGGCGTCTTGATGCAGGTGTACTGTGTAGCATTGTGCCATTAACCCTTTTTGTTCTGTGTTGTGGCAGCTTGGGCTTGGTGCCTGTCTCCTGTGCCATCTGTGATGGTCTCTAGGGTTTGGGACAGGGGGTGTCTGACTGATCTCTATCCCCCTCATAGTGGTCAAGTGGTTAATGGATCTGCATGTATCTGGAGAAGGCTGGTGGGCTTGGTTAGCAAACTTGTATCACATTCAGCAAACAGCAGCAGCAGAAAGGCACAGTTCAGGAAATCCTACGCATGCAATCATGATCCCTGAGCTGGCACATTTTTAAGGTCAACAGTTGGGGATCTATCTTGGTGTTTAAAGAAAGGAGAAAGCTTCTCAACTCTCAGCTCAGTTTGACCTAGACATCCATCCATCCTCACCCTCATGGTTAGTGATCCTGTCAGACGAGAGAATTGCTGGCACAGGTTGGGAAACCTTGGTAACTGAGATGAAGGAATGATTGTGGGCTGGATTCCAGGCCTAGCTGTGTTTTATCTCCTACATTTGCCTTTGTCTCAAGGATGTCCCTGTATGCATTTGTGTCAGTGTTTTACACATTACTACTACAAGGCGAATGAATGATATACTTGGGCTTTTTATGTGTACTTGTGTAGCTGTCTTCAGGGCATGCTACCTCCCTGCTACCATCAGACACAGAGAAGCTTGTCTACCCCTGTAAATTTCTGGATGTCCAATGGTACTTTTCAAAATTAGATGTTGTACTTAGTCACTCGTCTTGTGTACTTTTCTCAGCATGCCTCGTGCACGCCAAGAATTGGCTTTTTCTTTGTGGCTAATTCTTGTGATCTGGCTATTCGGACAACAGACTCCAATGTTAATCAAGCTTCTTTTTCACAACACATGGTTGTAAATTTGTAAAGAGAAACTGCTGCATGTGTCTTGCATGGAGGCATCAGTGAGCTGAGGACAAAGCAGAGAGTGGGCTCTGTTGTCCAGGAATGGAATGTATTCTCCATTTGCATTTAAACTGGCTCAGGGGAAACGAGGTAGCTGAAAGAAAATCGATGCCATCCATAATTTTCTGCAGCTAATGTGACTGCCCAGCAGAACTGTTGTGAACATCGTATACACCGACCCCTTTACATTGTAGGGCATAATATACCATCTTACTCCTCTGTCTTGGAAGAAAGTCCAATGATGCATGTAAGGCTGCTTTCATCTGCATAATTGTCTTCCGTACATGTTAGAGATTCATACATGGAGACGGTATGATTGCTCGAGGTTTCCAACAAGTATTCAAATCAATCGACATCTCTGCTGCATTACCTGGTCCTGTGAAGAACATTTTTGTGTATGCAGTCCTTGATTTGATGTTTATTCTAGCTGGTCTAAAGAAGTGTAATATATTAATTTCTAATCAAGTGCACCCCATTGTATCATGGATGTGTAAGCTTCAGTGTTTCATGTAAATGTGACTGCAGCAACCTATATCTCATGGAAGTGCGCAATTTTGTAAAAATTTTATTCCTCTTCAGTGCCTGAGGAGAGGTTTATTCTAATTTGTAGCATCACCCGAGTAGGAAGAATCAACCCTGCTGAACTTAGCCAGAATTAGTTCTAACCTTGTTGGTATAGCTTGACATTTGTTTGTAGGTCACTATTTGAAGAATAAATTATTGCTTTAACTAGATTTGTCATGTATTCCTTTTTTATTGTGTTGACTTCATATTTCATAAAGAACAATAGTATGCAGTGTTTGCTGTATTAACCCCTTCCCTGCCACACCCTGAAATTTTCCAGGCCTCAAACTTGCTGTGTCCCTGAAAATTTCCGGGTATCAGATTCTGACTAGTCGCTGTAATGAAAGGGAGGCAACTCCCTTAGCGTTAGATCGTCCATCCCAGAAAGATTTAAGTGTACAATTTTGAAGTATTTTTTCGGTAATTTTGTTTGTTCTTGTCCTGAAAATGATGCAAACTACTGCAGAAAATGGGTACCCTTATTCACTTGTCTTTGAGATGTCAGATACGTTTGTACTTTTTAGTGTGGGTTGCCCTTGAGTCTGGGCATACTTTGACACCATTTGTACTTGTGTAGTCACTTGGTCAAGTTTTGGTGGTTCCATTAGTACCAAAATTATTATGCAAAAAGTGTTTTTATGTGTTAATGATTTTTTAAATATTCACTACAATTAACATATTCTTTACATCAATTATGCCATGTCCAGATTTTTGTAAGAAAAATGTAGATTATGGATAATTCTCTGGAGGAGTGTATTTTTCATGAATTTTTCTCTCCTGAAGTACCCCGCGTAGCTGTAAAAACGTCTGGCAAATGGTTGTCACCCAGTGTACAAAGGTCCGGCAGTCAAGAGGTTAATTCCAATGTACCTTTGAACTTCTTGAGCATTCCTGAACATTCCCCAGGCTGTCTTGAGCACTGGATATTACAGCAACCAGCTCTTTTATTCCATCTGGTGATAGGTTGCAATTAGTGCAAAATATCTGTACGTGATGCAGGTTTAAAATACATGTGAACTGGAGTCATCAAGGTACTTTGAAGAGCTTGCATGTTTTCATACAGAAATGAACACACTTGAGGATTTTAAATTCAATGCTGATGCATTGAGAGCCAGAGGGAAATTGTCCTCTAATGGTAATTACTAATTCTGACAGTTCAAGGTTTGTTCTTGGGCATCAGTTTGTGTATCGTACCACAATGATGCATTCAATAGCTACATGCAGCTGTTATGTCTATTAGGAACACTCACATGAGAATCTTCATAATCTTTTACAGAAATTATTTTGATACACAGCCCAACTTAAAATTGGACAGAAAAGAACATGTGGAATATTACATCAAGTGTAATTAGGTATGATGCATGCAGAACCCAAACACCGGCGGTAAATGAAAGTCGCTTTAACACAAGGCAAGCACAGACGCAAATTTTCGACTTCGAGTGGTGTGTTTGTTTTACGTCTGTGCTTGCCTTGTGTTAAAGCGACTTTCATTTACCGCCGGTGTTTGGGTTCTACTTTACGCGTCGCCTGCAGTCCAAGGAATTTAGTATGATGCATGCATTTGTGCATGTCCATGACTTTTTTTTGGTGCAAATAGTGGCAACATGATGTGGTATTAAAATAATCCCATGTCATACAAATAATTGTGCACAGTTATGTGCAAATACTTGCTCACGCAAGCCCACATGCATGCACACATATACACAAGCTTTCTCAGTTTTTAAGAAAATGTTTAGTGGAGGTGAATGTCTCAATGAACTATAAATAGAGGCCAAAATATTTGGTCAACAAGCCTTTAATTTTGACAACATCTAATCGCATTCACATTAGGATGGAAATGCTGCAGCTATAAAGTCCAGACACAGAAGATGGCAGATCATCTTAAAACTTTTATTAAGTATGTACGTGTATATGCAATCATGAACTGAAGTCCTACACGTCAATACTGTACACCCATGTCTTGCTCATGTGTAAGTCACACATGGATATGCTGGTACAGCAGATGGGCCTTACGCCATACATGAGCCAGACCACCACTAACCTTTACCATACCAATGATGCAAAAATGCCTAAAGAACATAAGATTTTTTAATTCAGATAAACAAAAATATTTACATTTCCCCATGTTCTTTCACTGCTTTTCTAGGTCAAATGTTACTTGAAAGATGCTTACCAAATCAAAATGCCATTGTAATTTTTCCCTCAGCAAACAATTAATTTCAGTACTAACTAATTTAAGCATATCATGGTTTATGGGGCTCTTTCATCCCCACATTAACACTCACAGGCAATTTTCAGCACCTGAGATCATAATTATGCAAGCAACGAGTCAAACACAAAATGCAGGGAGATAGAGAAAGAAACCTCTCAACCTTCCACGCCCCATTATCACAATTCACACAGTTCCAGCAACTGTGAATTTCACACATCTACAGGAGATGAAAAACAGGCACTGATGAAATATTACAAGTGCCTCTCTGGATGAGCAATTCACTGATCTCTATCAATCAGTTTTCTTGAGTTGGCATTTGTTTTAAGTCTATGGAAAAACTTCATAACTTGCTCATGTGCTAACACCTTAATACTTCTGTAAGGCTTCTTCAATTTGTTCCACATTCCAGTGATACAGCTACCAAGAAAATAAAAAAAGGAGTTCACGGTTTCTTTACCACTGGCTAAACTCTTTTGTCTGGAATCAAACATCCGAGCATACAGAAACTTTTGCAGATATTTGGTACAGTAGTTATGTAGTGTATTTCATCTTGATCAAAACTGACATCCCCCATTAAACATAATGACTGGATAGTCAGGCAAGATGTTCTTAAGAATCATTTAGAACGTACCCCCACCCACCTCTCCATCCCTCCATGAGTGAATACATTGCAAAATCAAAAAGTGGCAAAGCCAATCCATTCTTCAAGCAATGACAGAATATAAGGCATTAACCCAAGCAAACCAAATCTGTACACCACATAGTGGAAACGCAACCCCACTTCTAACAAACCCTAACCATGACTGCAGTCAGGAACTCCCTATGTACACAGGCTATACATGCATCCTCATTGATATGAAAGCATAAACACACACAAGCACACCCACACACTTCATTCAATTCATTCATGTGTGATGATAACAAACAGGCATTCCTTCAGATTAATATGTGCAGCTGCTTGGATGAATTTCATCATCATGTTTATCATTATCACAACAAAACTTTCTTCATACCCAACAAGTTGCAAAGCATGTTTTAAAATGCTTATCAACTAGCGCTGATGATGATATGGAACCAGATTGGTTCTGGATGGGCAGCTAAACACTGGGACACTTCCTAGCTAGCTCAACAAATGTAAATGCTGCAATGAATAAATTAGGGGGGGGGGGGGAACATTTGATTAAAACAAACATTTTATCTCGCACTAAATACCTCGAACATGAATAAACACCCCATTGCCAGCAGTTGAACATCAGGCATGTATTTACCTCCGCCAAGGAAGGTATGTTACCCTCCGTTCGTTCCTTTGTTAGTTCTTCGGCAAGGTAACTCCAAAAGGTCAAAAAGAATTCAGAAGAAATCTGGTGCAAAGTCAGGGTTTTACCGATGGAACAATCCGTTAAATTTACGAGGTTATCAGTTATTTTGTTTTTGGAATTACAAGCATAATGAAATATCTTATCACGCATCACTAAATAGATGACATCAACCTATTGATGAAGCCGGCATATGCATTCTGCACTCGGATACCTCCAGAGGCCACTAAACTGAACTAACTTCACAGCGTCAGGCCTGGCTAGCGCAATGTGCCGCCTGCTTTAATCATGCAGGTCATTGAATTGGAAGAGAAATTGTAGCTTCCTTGGTGGATGTTTGCGCTCTCAGGGCACTTTCTAGTTAACAAGTGCAGTGCAGTCAACAAGTAGAATGCAGCTCTCCACCAGACAGAAAACTTGGAATTCAAAGCAGACTTTCAAAGAGCATAACAAGGAAAGCAACTTTCCAGACAGGCAAATTCTCACTTTCTGTCAGGGTAGAGTTTACTGCACAGTGACCAGAGGGAGGAATATCGCCTCACAATGCCATCACACAGCCCCAGAGGAAGACTGCATGATATTGATAGTGGAAATGCATTTCTGATGAAAAAAAAACTCAAGTGCCCTTCCCTTGGCAGTGGCTTGTCATCAAGCAGGCCCACAAGCAGAAAGCAAGCCGTTTCACATTTCTTCTCCATTTTCCAAGGCAAGATAAATTTCGTTCAAAGTCCAACTTTGATACCCCTAGGCCAGGGAGATACATAAAAGCACTAGAGGAAAAACATTTTCTAAGCATTTTGTGAGCTTGCAGCCATCTGTGGAATTAAAAAAAGCTGAGTACATAGTAATGTTACCATGGCAATTCCAATGGCAATACATGGTTTCCGACTCCACAGATCACAGATAATCCACCCTCAGACTTCCATGAAGTCCACTGCCAATTTCTCAAGTTTCCAGATGGTCAGTCAGAACTACTAGTCAACAATAACATTTTCACTTTATGTTGGCTTCATGAGGTCCAAAGTATGCAATTATGTTGAAATCATAAGTTCTACAGTCTTCTCAGGAACCAATTTGTCTTGAAGCAGATTCTTCTTAATAATCCCCACGTACTTGAACTGTCACCTGCTACTGTAACACACAACTCACAGAGGAGGAGCAAAGAGGAAGATGTTGGAGTAAGGAACCCGGGAAGTCTATCATACTGAAGACTGTTGCATTTAGACTACATTCACTTAAAACACCCACACAGAGAATAGTATATATATTCTGAAAGCCTCACGCAAATGAATGATAGCACAAATAAGCCATCACTACAAATTATCTTCAAGATTTGCAATGTTTGATGTAGCAATCATTACAGGGCAGATGAAAACTCATGGGAAGAAATGAAGAGGAAGAACTGGGTTATTTTTTGTTAATGCTGTGGAATGTTTAAGAACAATCATAATCCATGTATTAAAAGACATCCATGCAAACCCATATTCTTAAAAAAACTGATAAATATAGAACTGACACCCTGAAGAAATCAGACGAAACAGACATGGGCACAAGCAACTAGTCTGTGCTTGCACAGGGAAAACTGACTGTTGAGCTTGCTAGTATCCAACCATTCCCAGTCTGCACCATGGTGCCTCCACAATTATGCATTGATTAGCCAATCATTTCAATCAGATTTCTCATGGCATTTACATAGCATTTTTGTTACACTAGGGAGGTGAAACGTGGAAAGACAGAATGGGTTTAGGTAGCAGAGTACCCTTGGTAACAGGCATTTCCTCAATCAATTTCAAACTTTTCACTCATAGATCTATATTGTTCAGTATTTTTGTTACCCTTTAGATTTAGAATGGAATTCATTGCACTCAATGATGGTACAGTAATCTGACAACCATATAAGGTATAGGATTGACTCAGTTTGGAAAGATCAGTCATCTATGCATCCTCACCATTCCACTCTGCTATTCTCCACCTATTCCTTGACATTGCTGTTTTGTCTACAACTGCTGGGTTTTAGCTGTCAAAGAAATATATTAATAATAATACAATTATATTAACTACAACTGAACTATACAAGCATTGCACAGTTGAGTACACTGCATAATGGAAGTTCATGTGTGTGTATGTGTGTGTGTGTATGTGTGTGTGTGTGTATACATGTGTGTGTGTGTGTGTGTGTGTGTGTGTGTGTGTGTGTGTGAATCTGATATTTTTAATTTTATGAATATGAAGAGATAAACAGAAGAAAAAAAAACTTTGACTCCACAACATGCACACATTCTCCCTCAAAGCTTCCATCACAGTGGAGCATCTGAGACAGCACCAGGTCAACGAAAATATTTTTTTAAAGAAACAACAACAAAAGTGCTAATTTTTAAATTTCCTAAAAACAAACCCCATTTTTTTCAAAACCCAAACTATCTTGGCTCTTCCCAGTCTCTATGGCAGTGGCAGTTGACACCCATCAAGGCATACAATCCGAGGTTGGCTTGGTCCACGCCACACATACTACAACTTACTTAACACATCTGGCTACTCAAAAATCATGTATTACCCTCGTACTCTTCCAACTACAAAAATAATCCAAAATATCACACCACTGACACAAAAACAAAAATGGACAAAGTTGGGGGAAAATGTCCATATTCCTTAATTAACATTACCATGTCAGTAAACAGCTTTCAAACTGTAAATGTCAAAAGAAGCTCCACAAAGCCCGAGAAATTTTCTCAGTGTGTGTATATTGCAAGCATCTTCAACAAAGATGCTGTTTTCACTTTGCTGAAACAAGTCTTGGCACTCTAGGCAGCCCTCTACTTCATCATCATGGGTAGTCCCTTGGTGTCAAGGATGACTGGCTCCACGCATATCTCTGGCAGCCTCTCACTGACAACCTACATTCTGGGATTGAGAGATGACAACAAATTCTCACATCTGAGAAGCAACATTCATTACGTCATTTCCTTGTTTTGCAGCATCACTTGCTGCCGACTGGAATACATTCATCCAAAGCCATCCAATTCAAAGAGAGACAAAAGGTCTCATGATGAACCAAATCTCTACTGTTCACTGGTCCCTTAGCCTTCTTGCAGCATTGGATGAGAGTACCACCATCCATTCAATGTGATGACTCAGAAAATGTTGGTGATGTGTTCACTCTCTGTCACAAGAGTGCTCTGCTTCAACGCCTCATCATCCTTGGCCAGCTTGTTGAAGCGGAAGCCACACAGCGCTGCCAGCAGCAGCAGCACAGTACAGATGACAAAGATCATCCTGTTGCCATGACGAAAGACATCTTCATGCAACAGCATCAGCACAACACAGGAGATGAGGTTGATGGGAATGCGGAACCAGTTCATGATGCTGTAGCGATGGCTCTCGGGGATGATGTGGTTTCGCAGGTAGCCCATGGCTGGGAAGTAGATCCCCACTCCAAACTCAAAGATGAGGAACGCCACAAAGGAGACATTGAACTCACTGTGCTGGGGATGCGTGGAGAACACCAGGGTGAGGTTGGCTGCAAACGCCACCACTGTGGACACCAGGAGCAGCACAGGCACTTCAAAGTGCCGGGAATGGAGGATGTGGAATACAGCCTGCCCAATGAGAATGCACACCATGAAGGTGGAAAAAGCAATCCCCAGTGAGGGATTGCCTGGCTCAAGGATGGGAGTCCAGAGAAAGATGATGACATAGATGACGCTCTCATACATTGCCTCAATGGCACCAATCAAAAAGATCTTCTCACTGCTGATGATGTTCTTCAGCCCCTCATAGCAGACCTTGCTGAACTGCATCTTGTGTCCACTGTAGTTTTCATTCCAGTGGGTGGCAATAATGATGCCAGTGAAGATCAGAAAGGGGACTGCCATCATGTAGGGTGCCACAGGACCCAGACCAAACCACTCCGACACCACATTGGTGGTCAGACCAGCGATGATGGCCAAGATTCCATTCCAGAAAGATGCCTTGGAGAAAGTCACAGCAATCCACTCCTTGGGGAAGTCATGAGTCTCTACATGTTCATGGACATACCAGGCCTCAAAGGCTGAGAAGAGGACAGAAGTGGCCATCCCTCCCAAGAGCCGACCTATGAGAAGGATCCCATAGCTGCGACTCAGCTTCAGCAAGCAGGACAGAGAGTAAGTCACAGTGAACACGATGCACAACTTCTTCCGTCCAAACTGGTCAGCAGCAATGGGAGCCCAGGCGCCCAGAATGACGGTGGAGGCAAAGCCAAAGACGTAAAGAACAGCAATCTGCTCCTCCTGGAAGCCATAGTAGCTGTAGAGTTTGTAGAGGTAAGGCCCCTGTAGCCAGTCTGCAAACATGGCCACCAGGTACACAGCAAAGTAGCCTCGCTGGAACTTGAGGAACTGTGGATTGTTGCCCATGCTGGCATCAAGGCGGATCCTGTGGGCCCAAAACTGCAGGATGCCACACAGTGCCGCCAGGGCACAGAATGTGACGTAGGTGATGATCATCATCTTGATGTTTTGAATGCTTCCTTTGTGGCACCAACACAGCTGTTTGGTTGAGATAGGTTATCTCATCCTCATCTGTAAGCTTGATCTGGGGGGAAAAAATCGATGTTAATTAACATGAAACTGTTCAATGTAAATTTGGCCAAAGAACGTTCATGTGATTATCCTCGGTCAAACCAAGTTCTAACAAGATCTATCTTCAGTGCATAGGTTGATATAAAACAGCTAATAGATCCTCAAATTTGAACAACTCTCCATACCGGGCTAAGAAAGTTGTGGCACGGGCATGTTTACAACTCGCATCCGGTTGCATACATGATAGTGATAATTGATATCCAGGTGAGCCAAAAACATTTCCTTCACCGAACATTCCCACTCCACAAAACCACTCTAAAATGCCCAAGCGCTGTCATCCACATGAAAAGATCAGTACTGTGGCACAACTTCGACGAGCAGTTACGATGCATTGCATACTGCTTAAAATACAAGATTTTCCGTTCACTGTCGTCAACACCTGCGCTGGCAGACGCCGCAGAGAAGCGTAGAATTTGAAGCACCTGGCTCTGGAAATGGTGTCGTACGATGTCAAGCATCTCTGCGAAAAGTTAATATGAAGCACTGACGCATCAAGAACATTGGCATTGATTCTGACAATCACTTTCACTAATTACCTCTGATAAAAGTTGTCACTCCCTCTGCGTGATGTCAACTATCTTCCTCAGGGGACACGATAGCAGAAAGCTGCCATGTCCACTATAACCCTCAAGCCCAAAATGTTGAGCGAGAAGAGGATCTACTGATAGTCAAAATAAACCCATAGCCTTTTCATCAAATCAAAATATATTCTGGGATATATGTATTTATTTGATAAGCCATATGGTTTCATAAATCTGGGTGACAAAAACAGATTTAGAGATTAATTGCGAACACATTTCGATCGTAGTGACCTCCCTTGAAGTAGTTACACGTGCGTTAATTACGTTTGCGGAGGTTTAGCAGCTGATTCCACAATGGCAGGAGTTAAACTTCCACAGAAAAAATACTATAGGCAGAGAGCGCATTCTAATCCGATGTCTGATCACAATCTTATGTAGTAAGTTACGTATGTAATTATGAAATCTTTCTCTGTCCATCTCTCTCTCTCTCTCTCTCTCTCTCTCTCTCTCTCTCTCTCTCTCTCTCTCTCTCTCTCTCTCTCTCTCTCTCTCTCTCTCTCTCTCTCTCTCTCCTCTCTCTCTCTCTCTCTCTCTCCTCTCTCCCCCCCCTCTCTCTCTCTCTCTCTCTCTCTCTCTCTCTCTCTCTCTCTCTCTCTCCTCCCCCCCCTCTCTCTCTCTCTCTCTCTCTCTCTCTCTCTCTCTCTCTCTCTCTCTCTCTCTCTCTCTCTCTCTCTCTCTCTCTCTCTCTCTCTCTCTCTCCTGTCTTCCCTTATGCACGCTTGTACTCTTCCGTAGGCATTGTAACACTGCAACAAAATATCGTATGCTTCAAGCCTCAAGGCAAGATTTGTTTCCATCTACATGCATGATGCCGTTTAAATTGTACTATATATTATCCAAGATATGTCATGTGATTGATTCTTATCAAGTCATTTACTTTTCCCTACTATTACTATTAGTACTAATGCCACCAGAGACTCATGCAGCAGCTGCTGCTAGATGCTTCTCACATGTTCTGGAACTTATAATTATTCATGGAGCATTAACTGCCTGTTCCTAGAGCTGTTGCCACCAGAAAAAATGATGCTCAGGAAACTTACCACTTAGGAGAAGAAAATTCAAAGATGAGAAATACAGTATTATTCTAGGAGAAATGTGAGTTTTGAATGCATATTACATTTGTCAAGGTTCTTAAAAACGGCATTTTGTTGAATTAGATTATGAAATTATGATATGACTGAGCTCTTGAAGGGATCAACCAGTTAATGGATGTACACATGAAAGTGGAAACCTGCTCCAACTATAATAAGCATATGTGTGTAATGTTGCTTAAAATCACACCTTGCTTTGTGTGAGGAGTTCATTTGTTTATGTATATAAAAAAGTATCTTTGCAAGGTAAAATTTATTTTGAAATCAAATCTGAATAATAAATTTTAAAAACTGTCTTCAAGAATATTTACATGTACATACTCAATTTGGTTTTATGCTGACCATACAGGATATGAAAGCAAAGCACTGCAGCAACCGTAGCAAGAGGACAGCCTCCATACAGGCATGCATGGCCTTTCTGAGATTGACTCATTGAAACCAGTGCACTGAAACACAGACAGCAATGCTTTGTTTTTTGCCTTTGCAGTCCTGCCTCCCCAGATGACATGGACTGGTCAGAGTTCTACCCAGAGTTCTTCAAACCCAAAGCTCTCATGCAAGATGACAGACATGATGACCCTGCTGATCTAGAGAGTTCCCAGACAAAAAAGCAAATCCACCAAGTGGAGTTTGCTGATGTTGGATGTGGCTATGGAGGGTTGCTTGGTGAGTGAAATGAAAGTCCCTTCACTTAGTACACGCAGTCTTACCGTCATTGATGAAGGCTTCTGACATTCTGTGGAGTTGGATTTTGGAATGTCTTTCAAGGAAATATAGATTCACAGTTTACCAAGCAAGCCAACTTTCCTCTTGGCAAGAGAAAAAAAGAGCACATGTTCAGATATCTTTAGTTGCCCCACTGACAACTTCTGGTTATGGAATGGCACAGTGCATTTTGAGAATTTTTAAAAATGTAATATATGGTACTGATGTGTGTGTGTGTGTGTGCATGTGTGTGTGTGTGTGCATGTGTGTGTGTGTGTGCATGCATGTGTGTGTGTGCATGTGTGTGTTTGTGTGTGTGTGAGCATGTGTGGGTGTGAATGTGTGTGTGTGAGCATGTATTTGCTGAAAATTGTAACAGTTATTATAAGAGCTTGTTGAGCTTGTAGACATCCCTACAGTACCAAGCAGTCCTGTCCTGTGATGCAGTCATCCTGATGCCTGTTGCAGTGACGCTCTCCACCATGTTCCCAAACACACTGTTGCAGTGATGCTCTCCACCATGTTCCCAAACACACTGTTGCAGTGACGCTCTCCACCATGTTCCCAAACACACTGTTGCAGTGACGCTCTCCACGATGTTCCCAAACACACTGTTGCAGTGACGCTCTCCACCATGTTCCCAAACACACTGTTGCAGTGACGCTCTCCACCATGTTCCCAAACACACTGTTGCAGTGACGCTCTCCACCATGTTCCCAAACACACTGTTGCAGTGACGCTCTCCACCATGTTCCCAAACACACTGTTGCAGTGACGCTGTCCACTATGTTCCCAAACATACTGTTGCAGTGACGCTCTCCACCATGTTCCCAAACACACTGTTGCAGTGACGTTCTCCACCATGTTCCCAAACACACTGTTGCAGTGACGCTCTCCACCATGTTCCCAAACACACTGTTGCAGTGACGTTCTCCACCATGTTCCCAAACACACTGTTGCAGTGACGCTCTCCACCATGTTCCCAAACACACTGTTGCAGTGATGCTCTCCACCATGTTCCCAAACACACTGTTGCAGTGACGCTCTCCACCATGTTCCCAAACACACTGATGCTGGGGCTGGAGCTGCGCGTGAAGGTGTCAGACTTTGTGTGTGACAAAATCCAGGCACTTCGGTCTCAACACCCAGGCCAGTACCAGAACATTGCCTGCATCAGAACCAATGCCATGAAGTGCCTGCCCAACTTCTTCAAGAAAGGGCAGGTGTGTTTCCTGCTTGTGTTGACAGTTTCTTTCTCCAAGTGAAAATATCGTATGCAGTCTGTATTGACATTTGTGCATGTAATTAGATTTGTAAAACTTTGAAAAATATCATCCCGGGTTCCTGGATAGTCTTTGGTGCTACCTTGAATCTTCATTGCCTTGTTGTTGTTTTTTTCATACATGTACTTTGTAATGGAAAAATGGAATGATGAACATGCAAATGAAGATGCATCTTTGCTGCAATAACTTTTTTCACTGCACTCTAGAATAGGTATGATGTCAACCTGTTCACTTCATTATCTGATACTCTTTTCTGGATTTTCTCCTTTCTCTGCAATGGGGGTCATTAGCCATAGATTTGTATTCTTATGAGTTACCCTATGATAAGTGTGACTTTGCAGTCAGACTTCAGACCAACTTAATCATCATTTGTGATGCATTCTATCTCTATGAAGGAAGTCTGACATTTGAGCAGCCTGCATGCATCATGTAATAATAATAATAATAATAATAATAATAATAATTTATTATATTTATAATGCGCCTTATCCAGTGGTTCTAAGCACACTTAGGCCTCGGTTTATTAAGGTCTCATCCGAAGGACCTGGGGAGAGGCCCTGAGGAGGGCCGTTTGGTAGCCCTAAAGAGGGCCATTTGGTACCTGGTTTCACTCCTGGGTGGGGAGAAGCAATGGGAGTTAAGCATCTTGCTCAAGGATGCAATTCTGGGGACCGCGCGGCTTCGAA
>JAWQFJ010002664.1:130159-135159 GCA_034096865.1 Theodoxus fluviatilis | reverse complement strand
AGAAAGCTGGCTTTGATGTGAGATTTGCGTGCAAACGTACAAATTAAATGAATGGAGTAATCCCTGCCCCCTTTGCCTTTTTCTCCATCCCCCCCCCCCCCCCCCCCCCCTTCATGCCTCTCATGAGTGAATGCAGGCACTCACACACACACACATATGTATGCACGCGCACACACACACTTCTCCTTGTCTAACCTCCTGCCCTCTTCCTCCACATTTTTCTTCCTCCACTTTTTTCTTCCTCCTCATTACTCCATCTCCTGCTCCTCTCTCTCGGCCTGTCGCTTCTGCTGCTGCTGCTGCCACCGCCGTTGCTGCCGTTCCTCCTCCTCCGCCTCCTCCTCCGCCTCCTCTACCCCCCCCCCCCCCCCTCTTTGGATCACATGCTGAGCTTCCATAAACGTGTCACACTATTGGACTCGTCCATGGCAAGGGGTGTGGAAAGACAGCCAAGCTGCTAACAAGCAACAGCATCTGACTGGCAAGGAATCTTGGTTGGTTAATTCTCAGTGAATTGGCATCGATTCATACATAGAATGACGAAAGGATTTGACGATTCGATTTTTAAAAACCAACTAGTTAAAACACAACTAATCAGATGTTGCGTCCCGCCAGTTTGTATTTCCTGCCAGCTAGGCTGTCATGCTCACACACCCCTCTCCTTGGACGAGTCCACTCCTGTGGCCCGTTTATGGAAGCCTTTCCCGAATTCGATCTTCGATGGATGCGTTTGTGATACGTTATGCAAGTAACTTAGTAGGCCACCGTAAAAAAAGAAACGTAGCGCCCGAGAAAAGAAAAAGAGATAAAAATTATGAACACGAGAAACGAAATCTTTCGTTTCTAGTTAAATGCAAGCGCTTTCACCTTCACCATATTTCGTCTCTTGTCTCTGACAGACCATCTGTAGGGAAAGCACAGTGTTTGTGAATGTCATTCCTAGTCGTAGAACAACAGGTGAAAATACATTTGCAGGGGTGTTCAAATGTTTTTTGACTCGCATGCAAAGCAAAAGTGAGTCTATGTATGTATGTATGTAAAATGTATTTATATTGCGCGCACTTCCAGCGCAAAGGCTGCTCAGTGGCGCATGCACACACTCAAAAATGTCACGAATTTTCCATAGTTCGAGGATGTCTCTAGTAGGGGTCGACTAGGATCCGGGCGTCCGGGCGTCTGTAAAAACCTTTAACGTTGGATTTTTCTCGGAGAATATTAAGTCTATCAACACCCAATTTGGCATGATGGTGTATGATGACAAGGCGTCAAAAACCATACAGTGACTTGACCTTGCTTCAAGGTCAAGATCGCAGGGGCCGTAAATGTCTAAAAAAAAACAGCCATTTTTCACATTTTCCCAATTTTCTCTGAAGTTTTTGAGATTGGATACCTCACCTATATATGGTGTATAGGGCAAAGTAATCCCTATCTTTTGATACCAATTTGATTGACCTTGCTTCAAGGTCAAGGTCACAGGAGCTCTTTAAAGTTGGATTGTATACATATTTTGAAGTGACCTTGACCCTGAACTATGGAAGATAACTCTTCCAAACTTCATAACATGTTATACTTTCATACTAGGTCACCCGTGTCATCCGTCCGAGCGTCCGAGCGTCGGGTCGTCCGGGCGTCCTGTAATCCGTAAAAAAAACTTTAACGTTGGATTTTTCTCGGAGACTATTAAGTCTCTCAACACCCAATTTGGCATGATGGTGTAGGATGACAAGGCGTAAAAAAACATACACAGTAACTTGACCTTGCTTCAAGGTCAAGGTCACAGGAGCTCTTTAAATTTGGGTTGTATAGATATTTTGAAGTGACCTTGACCCTGAACTATGGAAGATAACTCTTCCAAACTTCATAACATTGTAGTACACATGTTATACTTTCATCATGAGACACATTTGGTCACATATCAAGGTCAAGGTCACTTTGAACCTTATAAAATGTTACCAAAATGGGTAGTGAACCACTAAAAGTGACCATGTCTCATGGTAGAAAGTGCCAATAATCAACATTGTACTTCCTATGTCTTGAATTAACAGCTTTGTGTTGCATGACCTTGGATGATCTTGACCTTGAGTCAAGGTCACATATATTTAGGTAGGGAAAATGTGTAAAGCAGTTCTTAGTGTATGATGTCATTTCTAGGTTTAGTTGTTTGACCTTGACCTTGAAGGTCACCTGAAGGTCAAGGTCATGTAAAGGTCAAGGTCAATCATGTGAGTCGTACGGGCTTTGCCCTTCTTGTTGTTTGCTAGCCTGCCGGGCTAGTTGCACACAAAATTTACTAGCCCGCAATATTTTTTTACTAGCCCGTCTGATTCGTAGTATCATTTAATTTGGCAAATTTTCACACACACGCCCTAAAGGATGTGCAATCCACGCACTTCAAGCATCAGGTCGTCGAGTTTCTCCAAAGCTCATTCCAACTCCACATATATATAACCCTTCCCCACAAAAGGAGACGGATATTCAGTGTCGAAAATTCTTACAAAAAATTATATGGTCGTAAAATGGTAGTAATTTTTCTTTCCAACGATGTACAAGGCTTGAAGAGGGGAGAAAGAGTTATGAGCTACCGAAACCTGGTATACCGACTGGTATGAGGTTTTGAGAAGATGGGTTTTAACGTTTTGCCAATGTATTTCAGGCAACGCAGTGCTGTCATCAAGGTGGCTACTTTGAGTGGTGTCACAACTCGGCTGACCTGTTGGGCGGCTGTCGATGGAAATCTCAGGAAAACGCGATGTGCTATACACAAAAGGATGCAGGTTCCCAGATCTGTTAGAAAGGCAACATTGACATACCTGTCGCTATTTGACCGAAATCTCCATATAAGGGTAGATGACGTACGTCTCCTTTTCTGGTGGAGTGCAGAGATACTATTATATTATAGTGTCTCTGGTGGAGTGCAGAGATACTATTATATTATAGTGTCTCTGGTGGAGTGCAGAAATACTATTATATTATAGGGTCTCTGGTGGAGTGCAGAGATACTATTATATTATAGTGTCTCTGGTGGAGTGCAGAGATACTATTATATTATAGTGTCTCTGGTGGAGTGCAGAAATACTATTATATTATAGTGTCTCTGGTGGAGTGCAGAGATACTATTATTTATAGTGTCTCTGGTGGAGTGCAGAAATACTATTATATTATAGTGTCTCTGGTGGAGTGCAGAGATACTATTATTTATAGTGTCTCTGGTGGAGTGCAGAAATACTATTATATTATAGTGTCTCTGGTGGAGTGCAGAGATACTATTATATTATAGTGTATCTGGTGGAGTGCCCCATAATTTCTCTCTAGGAACCACGCATGTGTGTGGGCTGCAGAGAAACGCGCACCTCCCACTTTGTGGACAAGGAAATCCAGTGTCCTTTTAGACAAGATGGAGGGGAAAGAAAGTTGCTGTAAATATTTTGTTTTTGCTTTGGCACGTCGTAGACGTTGAACAATGCTAAATCAGTCACACAGAAGGATAGATGCATCGTATATGTTCACCAAGTACACTCTATCACGCACGGGCAGATGATATACGTCACTACGTCACGGAGTTGCAGCAAGTGCGGCATTTTCAAGATATGTAAATAAACCCAGATTTTTTTTCCCATCCCAGGGATATAACCACGGCACTGCGCCTCGCACATTTTGTAACCCTAAAGCATGCTTGTCTATCTCCGCCTGTCAAAAAACAGGGTTTCAACAAGCGAGTAAAGGCTAAGGGGCTGGCTGACCATACACTCCTGCAAGAGGGGAGGAAAGCACTGGAAAGGTTGGGGGAGGGAGGGGAGGAAGGGTGGGTGGGTGGGTGGGTGGGAGAGAGAGAGAGAGAGAGAGAGAGAGAGAGAGAGAGACAGAGACAGACAGACAGACAGACAGAGACAGAGAGAGAGAGACAGACAGACAGAGAGAGACAGAGAGAGAGAGAGAGTTTATTTCAACAAGACCGGCATTTTGAATATTTTAGCTGCTATTTTGCATCTAATCAACAACACCAACAAGAAAACTTAGCGCTTCTCTTTAGCTGACGAGAACAACAGGATTCGAAGTGTTTATAGCTTTACTCGGTGTAAAAGACAGCAATCGCTGAGGAAGGATCATGAAGTTTTTTTTCTCTCGTTGATTACACTGGGCACGCATATGCAAGTCGAGGGGTAAGAAAGGGTAATTACCGACATTGTCATTCGTGTGCAGTACATGTTTCTGTCGTGCATTAATCCCACAGTCCGATTTCTATTTCGAGAAACTTGCATGCAGTCCTTGCATTTTTGCTTTGAGTCATTCTTGGTTGTGTGGCGTATATATATGTGTGTAGAAGGCAAGATTTAAAGCCACCAGTACCCCTACACTTGTAAAGTTTTTGTCAGATGTGGGTCGGTAGCTGCATATGTTCAGTGTAATAAAAGCGCCCTGTAAAATTAACGTCTGTTCATGTGCATAAAGCTTTGAAAGATCAGCTTAAACACACACACACACACACACACACACACACACACACACACACACACACACACACACACACACACACACACACATACACACACACACACATACACACAAACACACACACAAACACACACACACAAACACACACACACACACAAAGAAATCAACAGTGATCAATGAACTCTGTAACCATCATTCTACATTTCTCCATATACTGACTTTGCTGTGTGTGTTTCGTATTAGTTTTAACCCACCAAGTGTCACAGGGCCAAAATTTCGGCCCAAAGCGCTGCCTCCAGATGCTCGGCCGAAATGTCGGCCTGGTTTATTTTTAGTATCATATCTCCGATACTGCACTTCTGATTAGTTAGTATGAGTTACTGTAAGTTATTTCACCAATGTAGAACCAATAAACCCTACGTCAGCATTTCCCACGAAACAACCTATGTTTATATTGTTTTTTCTGTTCACATTGTTGTCAGTCAACATGAGCAAGACACACCCATCCATCACAGATCTACATCGAGTGCGGAGACGCAATACTGTTG
>JAWQFJ010002664.1:97500-130137 GCA_034096865.1 Theodoxus fluviatilis | reverse complement strand
AAAACAAGGGAAGTAAGCAAAAAATACTTGTGAGTGACTGCAACCAAAGAGCATAGACTATGTTCTTTGCTGCGACGTATAAAATACCTGTGACGTAAGCAAAATCTCGTCCTGCTTTTTTTACTATACAAGATACAGGAGTGACGCTTCTTTATGTCTATGTTCTTTGGTTTGATCTAGCTGGCCCTAAGGGGAATTAATGTTTACAATATCAACAGTGTGACTATTAGTATAGCTTTTCATCGCTCTGTCAGATACTCTAATTGTCATTTCGCATAATCTATATGATAAAATTATCTTATTTATATACTATATAAGATTGTCTGAAACAGCCAATGAATGATCACACATTCAATTTACGATTTATACCAAGCCAGCCATGATGGACATATACAAGATGCAACACTAAAAAAGAAATGTTAGTGTGCCTTTAATAGTAACTGTGATCTAATCGTATGAATGAAAAGAGATCAATAAACATATTAGATTCAATACCAACACTCTTACGAAAGAAATGACCTTTTACAACACGCCATGTTATTGGGGAACCCTGAGTTCCACACATATAATATTTCCTTTCCATGTTTACTATCTTCTTTTCTTTTCATATCACCATCAAAGCCTGTTTTGTAGTCAACATAAGACTTAGTTGCTGCATCTCTTTCTCCAGTTGGTTCAGCTAAATTCACGAGTTGTTTGCCATCTAAATCCAAACGTGCTTCTATCTTATTCGTTCTGTCAACCTTTATAATAGTGTTTACTGCTGAATTCGCAAGAGCAGACATTACCCTATCCACATACTGTTTATTTGTGGTTTGTTTGTCTTCTGTGGAGTCAGCTAATGCAAGCATCTTGTTATTACCCATATTTATGTTTCCTGATAAAGGAAGGTAATTTTGAAGTGCCCCAGCAATGTTTGGAGTAAAACGCTCAACAGTAGAAGTAAAAATGGAGTAGAAAATTGGGAAAATGTGAAAAATGGCTGTTTTTAGGCAACAACTACGGTTCCTGTGACCTTGACTTTGAAGCAAGGTCAATTCACTATGTATTTTCTTTTACGCCTTGTCATCATACACCATCATGCCAAATTGGGTGTTGATAGACTTAATAGTCTCCGAGAAAAATATAACGTTAAAGTTTTTTACGGACGACAGGACGCCCGGACGCCATGACGCTCGGACGCCCAAACGCCCGGACAGATGACACGGGTGACCTAGTATGAAAGTATAACATATGTTCTACAACGTTATGAAGTTTGGAATAGTTATCTACTATAGTTCAGGGTCAAGGTCACTTCAATATATGTGTACAATCCAACTTTAAAGACCTCCTGTGACCTTGACCTTGAAGCAAGGTCAAGTCACAATATATTTTGTTGTATTCCTTGCATTCCTACACCATCATACCAAATTGGGTGTTGATAGACTTAAGAGTCTTCGAGAAAAATCCAACGTTAACGTTTTTCACGGACTACAGGATGACCGGACGCCCGGGTGCCTGGACGGACGCCCGGATGGACGCCTGGACGGACGCCCGGACGGACGCCCGGACGCCCGGACAGACTACACGGGTGACGTAGTATGAACGTATAACATGTGTACTACAATGTTATTAAGTTTGGAAGAGTTATCTTCCATAGTTCAGGGTCAAGGTCACTTCAAAATATGTATACAATCCGAATTTGAAGAGCTCCTGTGACCTTAAACTTGAAGAAAGGATATTCAAAATGGTATCAAAAAGATAGGCATTACTATGCCTTATATACCATATTTAGGTCAGGTATTCAATCTAAAACACTTCAGAGAAAATGGGGAAAATGTGATAAATAGCTGTTTTATAGACGACATTTACGGCCCCTGCGACCTTGACCTTAAAGCAAGGTCAAGTCACTATGTAGGTTTTTTGACGCCTTGTCATCATGCACGATCATGCCAAATTGGGTGTTGATAGACTTAATAGTCTCTGAGAAAAATCCTACGTTAAAGTTTTTAACAGACGCCCGGACGCCTGGATGCCCAGACGCCCGGACAGACGGAACGGGTGAGTACATAGACTCACTTTTGCTTCGCAGGTGAGTCAAAAATACAAAAATATATAAGCCAATATATTTTATGTTAGTTTCATATATATGGAGGAAAAAGTCGTTTTGAGTAGTGCTGCAGCACCTATAGGTTGTGCATATGACTTTACCATTGACTTGAAGGTAGACCCCTCTAAACGGTATGAAATTGGACTAGAGAGGCTTTTATCCCTCCAGGTTTACTGGAGGTCCTACAGACTTTATTAGTCTGTCTGTCTGTCTGTCTGTCTCTCTGTCTGTCTGTCTGTCTGTCTGTCCCGTCTCCACGGCCTATATCTCAAAAACTACTGGACGGATTTCCTTGAGATTTTGCACACTGACTGGAAGTTAGGTCCCATTCAATATTATCAAATTTTCAGAATCGAGGTTTTAAAAGAAAGTGACTCT
Source organism: Theodoxus fluviatilis (assembly GCA_034096865.1). Classification (NCBI taxonomy): domain Eukaryota; kingdom Metazoa; phylum Mollusca; class Gastropoda; order Cycloneritida; family Neritidae; genus Theodoxus; species Theodoxus fluviatilis. The sequence continues at coordinate 127,670 of JAWQFJ010002664.1, read as the reverse complement.
TTTACATTTTGGTGTTTCAATGAAAACAATTCAACAGACTCCATTTTGCAAAATCTGTGACGTCATCATTTGACGTCGTATAACGTGACGTCATTTGCGAGTAGAATTTTCAGGATAATGGATTTCGTACACTCCGAAGCACCTCCCTCCATAGTCAATAGATGTGAGAGCCTAATCGAGTCAAACTCTTTTCCTACGTTCACAAAACAGCATTTGGCTTCTTTGTATTATGAACGTCTACCAGCAGACGCAAAAAACAGCGATACTACGCTGTGTTGGCGTCAAATTCATTCCATTTGTGAAACCGGTAAAGTATATGTACCATCTAGATCGTTGCCGTCGCTGGTTAAAAGCCTGGAATGAGGGTGAAAAGGGCACGATTCTAACGCACTTTAGCCAGGCACTCTCCAGCCATGAAAATAGACGCCGACACGTGACCCAGATTCTCGCACTCAGCTGCGTGATTCGGGTGTAATACTGCCAATAAACATCGTTAAGCTTAAGATTACACCCGAATCACACGGACCGTTAAGGTGCATGGAGTACAGTACCGGTCAAAAGTCACAACGACCACCGACACCGACCATTTCAGCCTTCTTCATGATGCGTTAGAATTGTGCCGTTGTCGTGGTGGAATCGCCTAGCGAACTAACTGAATGTCGACACAATCACTCGGCACTGTTGCACATTTGCAGTCAACGTAAGATCTCGTACGACGATTTGATTCAAGGCCTAGTGCTAATTGTTTTGATGGTCTGGTCTCAGTGTCACAAAAATATGATGATTTAATCAATCCCTGTCCCGGAAATGTTGGGGACAACGACCATTAATTTTCAGCGTAATGACATCGAGTCAAACAGAGTTATCTATCCTACTTCAGCAAAACGCTTCGATGTTGAACCTCTACCAGCAGACGCCAAAATGCGATACTACGAGAAGAATATTGACGTTGATGGGTTAGATCCGTATGAAATACCAAACAGTTCATGCTATCATCCATTTTTCTACAATTTACAGTGCAAAATACGAACCACGGGGGTTTATGACAAGGTCGTTATAAATGCTTCATATACATACAAGTTTTCAATGGCACAGTTGGTAGAGTATTGGGCTCTTCGTCATGCATGACCAGGTTCGATTCTGTGCTGAAACTTTTTTTTTTCTCTTTTTTTGAGGGGTTGTGGGTTCGAACCCGACCTGGTTTTTTGTGTTTGTGTGTGTGTGCGTTTTTTCCTCCTCTTTTCTCGAGAGGTTGCGGGTTCGAACCCGATCTTCTTTTTCTTCTCCAAAACCTGGAGGTTCAGCGCCAGCGGTTTTTATCCCTCCAGGTTTACTGGAGGTCCTACAGACTTTATTAGTCTGTCTGTCTGTCTGTCTGTCCCGTCTCCACGGCCTATATCTCAAAAACTACTGGACGGATTTCCTTGAGATTTTGCACACTGACTGGAAGTTAGGTCCCATTTAATATTATCAAATTTTCAGAATCGAGGTTTGAAAAGAAAGTGACTTTTTTACATTTTGGTGTTTCAATGAAAACGATTCAACAGACTCCATTTTGCAAAATCTGTGACGTTATCATTTGACGTCGAATAATGTGACGTCATTTGCTAGGAGATTTTTGAAGGAGGGTGAATAGAATAGAATAGAATAGAATTCTTCGGCTTGCTTAGGCGTCCAGGGCCTATCGCCGATTCTGGTAGTTCTCTGGCTGTATTTTTATTGTTCTTATGGATACTAGCTGGTCTTTTACCAGGCCTAGTATGTCCTCAGATGTCTTAGGCCGCGAGGCCTTTATCTGATCTTTTGATCAGTACTTATGGCTACTCTCACTTTTTACTACCCTAGTTCTAACGATCTCTATACTTTTCTTCCGGTGGCTTATGAGTGGCAGAGAGTGGTATACGTGGCAACAGCAGCGGGTGGCCAACATCATCACAGTACATGTAGTCTTTGAACATCGTGTCAATTCTTTTTTTGAAGCTGTTTAATGACGAACACTGAATTTGAGAACACTGGTAAAGGAGAAAGAATTATCCCTCATGGTTTACTGGAGGTCCTACAGACTTTATCTGTCTGTGTGTGTGTGTGTGTGTGTGTGTGTGTGTGTGTGTGTGTGTGTGTGTGTGTGTGTGTGTGTGTCTGTCTGTCTGTCTGTCTGTCTGCCTGTCCCGACTCCACGGCTTATATCTCAAAAACTACTGGACGGATTTCCTTGAGATTTTGCACACTAACTGAAAGTTAGGTCCGATTGAATGTATCAAATTTTCAGAATCGAGGTTTGAAGAGAAAGTGGTTGACGGTCGTAATACGATTTTTTCCATTCATGGTCGAAACTTCGGCTTCGCTGGCTTCGAGATCGTTTTCGCCTTGCAGACGACTGCTTCGTATTCAAATCATCACTGCAAGGCAGCGCGAAATTGACCGAAGTCGATTTAAAAAACTCGTATTCATACACATAATAAACCAATTCGATTTTCTTTCTCAGATTATTCAGACTTTCTCCGATTATTTCGACCGTAAGATAGCAGTGATTTGACATTCGGCGTCACCGTGTCTTCGCTCTGCTTCCCAGTCACTGCTGGCTCCACCCAGTAGGGCCGGCCACATAGGGAAGCGCTTGGGTCGCCGCTCGTTCTCCTACTGTGGTCCAACCCTGTGGAATGCGCTCCCCCAGAACATGCGAGAAGCGAAGTCACTAGAGGACTATGTCAAGAGCACTCTGAACACTCACCTTTTCTGACTTGGGATCTGTGTAAATAGTCTCAAATGAAAGGACATACCTGACTGAAAGACTGTGCACCAGTCTCTGTTTTGTTAACTTTTTCTCCCTTCCCCCCAATCTCCTGCGCCTTGAGCATGCTGCCAGCATGGATATGTGCGCCATATAAGTGGACATCATCATCATCATGTGACGGTGATAGTTTCGTCTGCAACTCGCACTTACGTTATGGTTGAAGTAGATTGATGTTTACTTCGTCCGCTGAATGCTGTCAAGACTAATGCTCGAATGAATGAAGTATGATTTCCTAATTTTTCAGGATTAATACAAATGTATATCAAATACATCAGTTCAATTTAATCGAGTCAATTAATCGAGTACATGTCCACTAGGTCAAAAATGTGTTGAGTGGAACGCAAGTCAGAAAAGTTACACTTGCAGTCTAAACAACAAAATGAATACAGTGTTTGTATTGAAAAATCAGGTCAATCTTTTCGTCGTTTGGTTCCACGACAAGAGTATGAAATCTTGTTTCCAGCGAGATTAGGAGCTTCTGCAAACATGGCTGACAACGGTCAGAATGGTTATAGTTGCTTGATTTTTTCCTTGTCAAAACTTGTTATACCTTCAGATTGTAACCACCATGAGATTTTCTGCAACTTTTCAAAGCAAATCTAGCCTAAAAACCTACCAGTTATGCATCGTGTTATCAGGATTGACTCGTTGCTTGTAGAATGACGGTACTCGGTAGCAGTACCACACATGCACATGTCTGGTGTGAACATCTATAAAGTATAATACACTTCCTCCTCTGTGTGACTGTGTGAGTGTTAATTCAGCGTCTATGACATGCCAAAGGAAAACAAAACATGTCATAATAGGAGCTTTCCTGAACCTATCCATCATGTTTTAAATATATGGTCGATTGTTCCTGGGCCAATAGCTTAGAAATGGATTTACATGCTTTACAAACACTCCATCATAGCAATTCTCTAATGGCTCAGCTGGTAGAGCGTTCGTCTCTTGGTCATGTATGACCAGGTTTGATTCTGCGCTGAAACTTTTTTTTCTTCTCTTTTTTCGAGAGGTTGTGGGTTCGAACCCGACCTGGGTTTTTGTGTTTTTATGTGTGTGTGTGTGTTTTCCCCCTCTTTTCTCGAGAGATTGCGGGGTCGAACCCGATCTTTTTTTACATTTTTTTTAAATATGCCAAAACCTGGAGGTTCAGCGCCAGCGGTTTTTATCCCTCCAGGTTTACTGGAGGTCCTACAGACTTTATCTGTCTGTCTGTCTGTCTGTCTGTCCCGTCTCCACGGCCTCTATCTCAAAAACTACTGGGCGGATTTCCTTGAGATTTTGCACACTGACTGGAAGTTAGGTCCCATTCAATATTATCAAATTTTCAGAATCGAGGTTTGAAAAGAAAGTGACTTTTTTACATTTTGGTGTTTCAATGAAAACGATTCAACAGACTCCATTTTGCAAAATCTGTGACGTTATCATTTGACGTCGAATAATGTGACGTCATTTGCGAGGAGATTTTTGAAGGAGGGTGAATAGAATAGAATAGAATAGAATTCTTCGGCTTGCTTAGGCGTCCAGGGCCTATCGCCGATTCTGGTAGTTCTCTGGCTGTATTTTTATTGTTCTTGGCCCGTATTCACGACGGCGATTTATCTTTTTAACACTCGATTTATCTCCTATCCCCGATTTATCTTGACTTCGGTTTAAATTCTCCTATTCATGACGGCGATTTAGCCCTAAACTCGCGTCAAAGCAGAGTGTTAAACTATTCTCCCGAAGTCGGCAAGATAAATAGATAAACCGGGGTTATCGAGAGAGGCAAGATGGCAGCGATTGTGCTTAAGAAACGAATTCATGACAATCTGTTAAGGAAAAACCGAGTATTCCGAGACCGAAGGCACCCGTTAGAAGTATTTAATGATGAAGAGGTGTTCAGAAAGAATCGATTCCATCGAAAGGAAATCTTGGCCATCACCGAGGAGATCCATAAAGAAATCAGTCGAACCCAGAATTATTCAAAGGCACAGCAACCGAAAGATTGACGTCGTCAGGCACTTATGACGCTATCACGCATTTTGCACGTGTTAACTCTACACATTCTTTCATAGACAATCTACACTCACAAACACAAGTAATCATACACGTTCTTTGCAAGCACGTCTACTTTACATTCTTCCTCAACACCAGCCTCACACGCCCGTCCTGCAAGTCCTTCTTGCGCTTAGATTTCAGGACCAACACACTCATTTCGGTTTGTGCTCTGTGTGATTCGGGTGTAATACTGCCAATAAACGTCGTTAAGCTTAAGATTACACACGAATCACACGGACCGTTAAGGTGCATGGAGTACAGTACCGGTCAAGAGTCACAACAACCACCGACACCGACCATTTCAGCCTTCTTCATGATGCGTTAGAATCCTGCCGTGGTTTTGGTGAACATGGCTGACAACGGTCAGAATGATTACTTGCTTGGTTTTTTCTTTGTCAAAACTTGTTATACCGTCAGATTGTTACCACCATCAGATTTTCTGCAACTTTTCGAAGCGAATCTAGCCTAAAAACCTACCAGTTATGAATCGTGTTAACAGGATTGACTCGTTGCTTGTAGAATGACGATACTCGGTAGCAGTACCACACACGGTGTGTGCGTGAATCACTGAATGAGTACGAATGCACATGTCTGGGTTGAACATCTATAATACACTTCCTCCTCTGTGTGACTGTGTGAGTGTTAATTCAGCGTCTATGACATGCCAAAGGAAAGCAAAACATGTCATAATAGGAGCTTCCTGAACCTATCCATCATGTTTAAAATATATGGTTGATTGTTCCTGGGCCGATAGCTTAGAAGTGGATTTACATGCTTTACAAACACTCCATCATATCAATTCTCTAATGGCTCAGCTGGTAGAGCGTTCGACTCTTGGTCATGCATGACCAGGTTTGATTCTGCGCTGAAACTTTTTTTTTCTTCTCTTTTTTCGAGAGGTTGTGGTTTTTTTGTGTTTTTATGTGTGTGTGTGTTTTCCCCCTCTTTTCTCGAGAGGTTGCGGGTTCAAACCCGATCTTTTTTTAAATGCCAAAACCTGGAGGTTCAGCGCCAGCGGTTTTTATGTTATACACCTCCATGACGACGTCATTTTATAAGCGAGATCAAGGACCTTCAACAGGAAAAGTCTGCTATAGTGAGATGTCATCCAAACCTGTCCACAACGTTACAGATTGGGGAAAGGATCAATTGTCAGGCTCATGCACGAGTCAGCAGCGAATGTGTTACGCGAGTTATCTCCCCTGAAATCAGGACCGTGATCGAAGAAGGCGACAATGGAAACAAAGCGAGTGACTGTGAGCTAACTGCAACGTTTCTTGCGAGACAGAGGTGTGGTTGTGGGCCAGAGTAAGAGGCAAGAACTTCTTGAACTTGTTGGGATAGCCAAGGATTTACCCTTAGATCCTGAGTTGTGTGTAGAAGATCGATCTGAAGTGATAGGCGAAAAACTGAGAGACGGCAACCTCGTGTTGTCCAACCCTGCACTTCTGTCTGGATCTTCGGACATAAGCATCTTACCAGACTTCTCTTTTGTGGATGTGTGCACACCTACTTGATGGGGCATGGCGTGGGCATTACAGCCATCAGGGACTATAGACGCTCCGAAGCTTATAGTCTCATGGAGGACGGCTTTGTCAGTAGTGTTGAAACCATGGAGCTAACCAGTGGGTACTATGCAGTCAAGGCTTCAGTCAAGCCAAGGACAAGGACTGAGTGTTGTACTTTTCCATCAGTTTCGGAGTGGTGTTTCTGTTATCAAGATTATTGCAAGAAATATGTAGCTCATTCTTAGATCTTTCTTGACATATATGTTTTATAAGGCATGCCTTTATTTCTTCTCCTGTTAAAATATCATTTTAATGTGACCCGTTAATGCAGAAAAAACCCTGACATTCCGGAAAAGTGGTCTGACACACGCATGGTTAATGCACGGATGTGCATGTTGAAACAAGACAGAACAACAAACAGTACAGATTTACACACACACAAAGCCAGTTGAAATAAATGTTGTACTGCAGGTATCTTTCAATTTTTTTATTTCTCGTGTTTACAAGTTTGTGCTGGTGCTGAAAGAAATACAAAAAGTGCCAGAGGAGTACAAAGCACCTCGGAAATAACTAGTGGCAGTTAACTTCAAACAACAAGTTGTAGGGCTGATCAAATTCACACACATCATATAGTGAGACATAGGCAAACCAGTTCTCACAGTCACTTAGCACAATGTGTAATATAGGCAAGTTAGTTCTCACAAATACAGTGACTTAGCGCAATGAGTCACAGGTAACACAGTTATAACAGGTACAGTCACAGTTTTTATTATATTTCATTTTATACAAAACCAACACCGTGTTGTTGTTGTTGCATACCTGGGCTAAACACTCCCAGGATCACCCAAGTGGGTGAGATGATTGCGTGTGTGACTATTTTTGAACACCCCGCCATATAGGCAGCCACACTCCGTCTTCAGGGGATTTGATCTCTGTCTCCAGAGAATCCCAGTTGTTATGTTAGGAGCTTACCATGGCTGAAGATAATCCCCACATAACAGTACAACATAACAACATTTTGCTGTAGCCTTGGTTTTTGGCTGGAGTCAACAAAAAACAACAGCCTTTCCCCAGTCACTTAGCACAATCTTTTTTGTAGGTTGCACAAAACGCTGATGACTGTCAACATTTGATTAATTAAAAAACGCATCTTGCATGGTATCACTCCTCTTAAAATCTTGAATGTCTTCATTCTGCCTATTGCACGTTCCACATGGATCCTAATAGAGGCAATCCTTCTTGACCTCTGGACTGCTTTGGCTGACAGAGTCTGTCCCTTGCTAAATGCTGGGATGTTCAAAGTCGCCTTGCGTTTCAGCAAAAGCTCACGGATATTGAACCCCCTGTCAGCCATGATGTCATCCCCTTCTTGTACATGCTGTAAAAACCCACTTTTTTGCACAATGACTTTGTCCGAAACTGACCCAACATACACCTTGGAGACGTAAGTAATGGCACCAGAAGGCATAACCGCAACCAAAATCTTCCCTGTGTTTGAGTGCTTATATGAACTCCATGTCAGTTTCTGTGCAGCAGGCTTAAACGGCTTTTCAATCCTTACCTCTGTACAATCAATTATTGCTCTTGTATTTGGGAACTCTTTAAATGGTTCTGGCAGGTTTTTCCTTGACAAGGTCTGATCTGGCCACAGCAACAATGGTTTCATACACTGATGCATAACATTCACCCAAGTAGTAAATATCCTGCTGACGTGACTTTGCGAAATCCCAAACAAGAAAGCCAGGTGGTCCATGTCGAAACCCTTCCGAAGGCGCACCAAAGTTAGCACCATACACATAAACATGGTCATCTTACGTTGTGTGGACTCTCTGAACTTCACAGATAAATTACGCTTTTGTCTCCCCCATAATGTGACCCCTTCAGCTGACTTTTTCATCCAGCTGAATAGAAATTTCAATGCGTCAACAGTTGGGACACCCGTGTAAAAAAACAGGATTTATCCGACTGAAGCAAGCGGGACATGAACATATTTGCAGTGAGTGACTTTGTGGCTTGCGGGGTCAGTTGGACATTATGATCACAATTGCTGCATGTAATTTTACTGCTCGGAATAATGAACATGTCATCTTCTTCTGTACCATGGTCACGTTGTGTTGGTCTTTCATTATCGGTGCCTTGATCGCAGTCACTCATTTGGGTTGATTGTTGTTGTCGACAGAGACTGGGTGCTACCCCGCCTTCGTCACCTGTAGTATGCTGACCTGCATCTGCTTCAGCTTTCTCTGTGGCATCAGCAGCCTGTGCACAAAGAAAACAACTAGCTAATGGTACAAGTTTACAACCCGAAATATTAATCAGGCAAGTTAGTGTGTTGCTGTGGAAACACTCACGCGAGGGGGTAACATTATCAAAACTCCGGTGGCTGTGGTTTTGTCTTGTGATGTTTACACTTGTTACACTGAAATACTAGACTTGCAATATGTGTGTGTAGGTGTGTGTGTATGTGTGTGTAGATGTGTGTGTGTGTGTGTGTAGGTGTGTGTGTGTGTGTATGTGGTCAAGAGTACAGAGGTACTGAGTATTGGTGTGACACAAATATTTCAAAATAAACTTTCTGATTCTGTAATGATACACTCTTCACTTTACATAAATATGATGCATTAGGTGATGTCTAAACTGTACAGAAAAGAACAACTGAATGCAATGTTTAGTTTAGTTGTATTTGAAGAAGACAGTTTGGAGTCTCATCTTGACACCACCACTCATTCAGAAAAAGAGCCACAAAAGATAAACTATTCAACACAAAAACTTTATTGCAGCTTCAACATCCAAGTATTAATGATATTTTTGCTCCTATGTCAAGAAGAAATGAAATAAAACCATAATTGTTAGTCAAATTAGAGGTTAGCATTCGTCTTAACTCAACTTTACACCGCAGCCAATAGACCATATCACACTTTGGTGTCAAGTTAACATGATGCATCATATTTATGTGAAATGAAGAGTGTATCATTACTGTATCAGACAGTTTATTTTGAAATTATTTATATTTGTGTCACACAATACTCAGCACATCTGTACTCTTGACCATGTGTGTGTGTGTGTAGGTGTGTGTGTGTGTAGGTGTGTGTGTGTGTGTGAGTGTGTGTGTGCAAAAATACTGGAATGGGTCTTACCGTATTGATTTTTCTTTTTTTTCTGGAATCAGACTGAGGTTCGCTCGAAGACGGACGCTTGCATGGCGGCTTTCTTGCTGTTGGTGCTCTTCCATATGGATCGGCAGACAGTGGGTCGGGATTTTCTTGTGTAGGTTGCCCATCTTTGAAGTGCTGCAAAACAAACGAAATGTTTTTTACTCTGATTATTCCTTGTTCCGGAGACGACTGTGATTTTGACTTTGGAGTAGACTTACACGAACACACAAGCTCAATACAGCCGGCAACATGTTCGCCGGCCGGGACAGCGAAATAGATCTATTTCACTCAGAATGTCAATCAAAATAGGGCAACGTACTTATTTTTTTAATTAGTGATTGATTAACTCATCATATTTTCTGTGACACTGAGACCAGACCATCAAAACAATTAGCACTAGGCCTTGAATCAAATCGTCGTGCGATATCTTACCTTGCTGCAAATGTACGTGTACTGCGTGATTGTGTTGACGTTCAACTGGTCAGCTGGGCGATTGCAGGCTTTTATCCAGCGAAGGCAACGATCTAGATGGTACATATTCTTTCCTGGTTTCACAAATGGAATGAATTTGACGCCAACACAGCGTTCAGGGTATCTACTATCCGTTTTACATAGTCCCCAAGCACAGCGCTTGGTAGGCGGCATTATGAAAGATTCGCGGGAATCTGGTCCGGAAAACAAGGGAAGTAACTCCCAGGGCCTCGATGTGTGGATAAGGTCCATTGTCAGGCTCTGAATTGTGTAAAGACATGCCCATGTTCAGTTAGAATAATCTCGACAATTTATTCAGAGACAAGACAAAAGTTTAAAGCATCATTCGAACCAAGAAATGTGCGACCATTGATGGCGGATCGCATGTGTCGATATGGTTCCAAGGGCAAGGAGAAATAGACCGGCTGCTGGCGCTGGTGGGAAGGCCGCGGACTGTTGTGCATTTCGCAGCGAATAGCAAAGGAACTTTCACCCCTGAAACGATAAAGGGCAATGCAAGTGAACTAGGTCTTTCAAACTCTTGATTGAATATCATGCATTAATGAATCGCATTATTTAGAAAAGAAAAACAAATGAACAGTAGATTCGTTTTTGTCCGAGTTTCGTGATTATACAGAATTTCTTTTTGAACTATTGCAGCAGAGGCGTTTGTTTGGCCACAAAGCTCGCGATTCTCCCTGAATGGCTAGTCGAGGGCGAGTGAAACGCTCCTACAGCTAGAAAAACGGCCAATCATCTTGCAAGGCGAAAGAGCATGGCTGCGTCTTGGCGCCAGAGTCGGTGAAGAGGTTGCTGATAGACGAAATAACTGACGATTCAGATATCATATCAGTTTTTAACTTCATAGAACAAACCAATTGAGGGAGCTCCGGACCTCCCTCGGTATCCCGCCTTCACGGCGGTGCGTCCTTATAAGCGAGGAATGTAGACAACGCGTAGCCCTCGCGATTCTCTCGAGATTTTGGGCCCAACAAACGCGCCCAAATCTCGATATATAATTGTGCACCGCGAGAGGTGACGTGACAGCGTGACCCCCAACAAACTTGTAAGCTCGATTTCATTGAATCACTGGCCTTGTATAAACACACACACACACACACACACACACACACACACACCCTGTGGGTTTGGGGTAAGAATTGACCCATCGTGTCTCCCTACACGGTTCGTAAGAGGCGAATAACTAGGGACACTGACTAAGTGACTTGATTTCCGTTTACTCTTCAACTGTTCTACTAGTGAAGTGATTTTCGTGCTTACTGGCCTTAGCCTACAAAGGCTGATTGATAGGCCGTTAAACACCATCCATCCATCCATTTGTATAAACACTCCTATCAACTGTAGACTTAGTTTGTCTCTGTTGTTTACTGTAGAATGGACAGTATTGTTGTCTAGGATACCGTGAATCACTGAATGAGCAGACATCTCGAACCTCGGGTCAGCTTTGCCACGCGCTGTTATTGGTACTGACCTGTACGTAAATTGCTTTGATTCTTTATTTCCTCGGCGTTTTCTGTCAAGAAATGGTTTGTCTGATGGAGTGTTCAGTAATTGTGTCAAGTAAGTGTAATGATGATAAAATCACGAGATCCATCCTTAGTCAGCCAGGAAGGATAATTTCCTTCCGTCTCAGGATCTGATACAGATAGACAGGATGACATGCAAACACAGAGATAATTGTAGTTTGTTTACCACTTTTAGTTTCCATCATTATTTGGATCACTTATTTTTATTTTTTGAGTATCTGCAGAAACATTTTGGTTGATGTATCAGAAACAGCACTGAGGAAACCAATTTCTCAGTCCTGTGAATCAGTTCAGATTTTTAAAAGAAACATTTTATAAGGTGAAGACAGCACTGAATGAGGTTTATGGTGGGAAGGCCAAAGCATTAAGATGTTTTAAGACCAAAGGATATTTGTGACTGCAAACTTGAAGAGTTTAATAACGTAATTTATTTGCTTTGCAGGGAACTTCAAAGCATGCTGAGTTGACTACAAGGGAATGAGTAGAGTTGCCAACGAGACTTTTGCCATGAATACCTTTGGCCAGAAGAAAAAAGATGAGGAGATTCTCATGGTGAATAATCTGTATGACAGACAGTGGGGAACAAGTCCTAAACAAAGAAATGGACAACCTGGTAAGTTTGTCTTCATTTGAGGAATGTCTTGTATGACATCAGCAGATGTAGAGTGTGGTCTTGAACCCACTATGGGTTGCCTGTGCTGATTCATTGTGCCATTTGTTTGTTTTCCCATTGATAGCAAATTATTTTAGCATTTTTAAAAATCAGTACTTTGTGTTATAAAACTATTAAAAAGACGGTCATTGTGATCGTGGCAGAGATTAGATGTTTGGTTTTTTAGTGTGATACCATGATTCTGCCAGCTCCTCCAGAACACAATTGATACATGTGACTGACAAACTGTAAACATGTGTGATTTGTCCACTTCTGTTATTTGCTGACTAGGTGTGCCCATGTTTATGTAAATGCTTAAGCTTTCATTATCATTATTTGACTACACCCACTAAGAATTTCCATCCTATTCACAGACTTATGCACCTGTTGAATTTTTATTTTTCTATAACGGCAAAGGGTAAACACACTCTTAGTGTGGATTCATGGAGAAATAGTCCAAATTGTTGCATATTTAATACAAGTACTTTTCTTGGACTGTAATGTTATAAAGCATCAGATAAGCATCATAAGGCCTCTTTAGAAACAAAAGGTTGTGGTTATGGTAACATGACCTCACAAAAAGGGGGGGGGGGGGGGGTTTGGTAGGCCGGCCTGAACTTTTTCTTTTTTTTAAAAGGTCAGTCTCAACATAAATCAAAAGTTCTCTTTTGCTGAAAATGCCTTTTAAAATAAGTTAAATAGCGGATTTCACCAGTCTTCATAGTGCAGGGAAGATGGGACGACATGCAATTTCTTGATTTTTTTTCTTCTTTCTTTCTTTCTTTCTTTCCTAAAAAAAAAGTTGGCAGGAAAAAAACAGGGTTGGTCAGGCTGCTGTATTCAAAACTTCTTTTTGGATGCCAAATGTGCTGGTGAATATTTGAGTAAATATCACCTATTTGCCAAATTTCATAATTAAAAAAAGGTTGTGGTCAAGGTAACAGAAGAAAACCCAAAACCAATAACAAAACAACAAGGGTCAGTAAGTCAGCTTGAACTTTGTTCTCCCTTTAACTCTTTGTGTGTTTTTTGTTGTTTTTTGTTGTTTTGTTTTTCTTTTAGAAGAGGCCAGGTTGAACATAATCCAAACGTGTTTCCTCTGAACATGCTTATTTTAACTTAGAGGATTCCCTGAGTGCTAATAGGGCAGGGAAGATGAAACAGGAGGCAATTCGTCGTTTACCTTCAATTTCTTGTTTTGTTTGGGGTGGGGCGGGGCGGGTGTGTGTGTTTTATCTAATTTTTTAATGTTAGGGTCAGCAGAAAAAATAGGGTCAGTTGCGCTGCTGTAACTACAGTACAACCTTTAGATTTTTTTGGTTGCCTTACTATTGCATTATTTATTGTAGTTATAACTAAGTGCACTCATTTACAATATGTTAAATTTGTTCATAGAATTAATACTGAAATACTGTAATATGACTTTTGGCATAGTTTTTGTCACATTTGGTTGCCTCAATGTGAAGTAGTTTGAGCCCTATGTATAATTGTATTATGGGTGATAGATGTTATATAAAACTGTATAACCTAGCATATGTTTTAGATATGGATCAAGACTTATGATTGCAGCATCATTGCATGATGAGAAGGATAGTTTTGCATGCTGTACTGTTGATTATGATTAGCAGTGGCAGTACATTAGACAGTTTAGTTGCTGTAGAAATTCATGCAATGATATAGCTGGGAATAGTGAATAATTGTGACTGAGAGTGGGATAACAATGAAACTGCATTACTTAGGCTGTTATTGTTCAGTCATCCTGATTGTGAAGCAGTTAAAACTGTCTGTTTTCAGCCTCAGCAGAATTGATTTTTGTCCAAAGACCTTTAGACAGCTGTGGACGATGCCCCCCTGAAAGGTTGAGCCTGACTAAACAATGGTGGGATGTTTTCGTTGTCTAATACTGGGCCAAAGGCTTAGACATTGAACCAGCTGCCACTTATGATGACTGGTGTGTTCCACCCAGTTGTGAATTTGCTTCAATTTTCTTGTCAGACCAGATCTTTAAAATAAGTATCCTTTCTTCCCTGAAAAGGCAGTTGGACTTAATTTTCTGCCTCCCCCTGTGGGCTCGGGGTAAGAATTGACCCACCGCGTCTCCCTACGCGATTCATAAGAGGCGAATATCTAGGGATACCGTGACTGGATTATGTTTACTCTAAACTGTTCTCGTGATTTTCTTGCTACAATGGCCTTACATAGCCAGACCTGCCAAATGCTACGCTTTAGGCATAGCATGTTACGCTTTCGACATGCTTGCTACGCTTGTCCATAAAAACTACGCTTTTCCCGTGTGCTTGAACTTTTGACCGTGATGGAGAACACCCCCCCCCCCCCCCCGCTTTCACGCCACGCCGGTGCAGCTTATCACGCCGCCTTTGCAGCCTTATCTCTTCTCCCCCCCCCCCCCCCCCCCCCCAACCTCTCCTACGCCTATTCCTTCAATGCTACTCCAAATAGCTCTGGATGCTACTCTTTGGCATGATGGTGGGTTGGCAGGTCTGCATAGCCTTCAAAGGCTGATAGGCCGTAAAACACTATCCATCCATCCATCCATCCATCCATCCATCCATCCATCCATCCATCCATCCATCCATCTTCATTTTCTGCCAGGATTGACAGTTTGTGCATGGGACATGATGGAAATAGTGAATGTCAGAATTCTGTTTTGTCTAGAAACCATTGGACTGGTGTATGAGTTAAAACATTTTCTGATGAATTTATTGCATGTTGCCATCTGTGCAAGTTGATATGTTCAACTGCTGCATATAGTTTAAAAATAATACTATGCTGCTGCACATAATGTTTTAATAAATAATTTTTTCGTGGATTTTATATTCAGTTATTCTTCTGGGTGACTTCTTTCAGTTCTTATATGAATTTTGGCCCACTTCTCAGTCCGTCACTGAAAAGGGGAGAGATAACCTTCAGATTTGTAGCTTATGACGGGTGTGTGTGTATTCCAGAAGTAACATTTTGTATTTCTGCATCTATTTTTCAGTATTTGTGGCACTTTGAAATACACTATATTGGCAAACATGGAACTGTTTCCCTAGGAATCTAAGGGGACGGTATATTTGTTGTTTGAAAATGATGTGTAACTTGTTATTATGTAACTTACACTGTCGTTCTATTTCATATAACAATCCTATCGAATTCTCCCCAGCAACCCCTACCCACAGATTCTTTCCAAAATTAAGGGTGATAAATTAAATTGTTTGAATAAAAAAAAAAAGCCTGATATGAGTCTATCTATACCAAGTTCTTGAATGATTTTGAAAACGATTTGTTGTCTAGAGGAGATGAGCAAGTCTACCATATTACCACCCCAGTGGATCACAACTGAGACCAGGTAACATGGGTGACTGTACTGAGGGGGTTGGAAAGAAACGGGCTCCATTTATTTGGATTATACATGGACACACCTTCTGTGGTTGTAAAACTTTTTTTTGTGTTTTCCCCCTGAGGATGTCACCATACTTAATTCATTCAAGATGAGATATTACTGCTTCTTGCCTTCCTCCTTGATGGTCAGAAAAAACGAGGGGGGGGAAGGAGGGGGAGGGTGGGGGTGGGGTGGGGGGGTGTGGGTGGTGGGGGGGGGGTGGGGTGGGTTGGGGGGGGGTGGGTGGGGGGGGGGGGGGGGGGGGTGGGGGGGGGGGGGGGGGGGGTGGGGGGGGGGTGGGGGGGGGGGTAGGTGGGTGGGGGGGGGGGGGGGGGGGGGTGTAACTTTGTTGCCTTTTTTTTGCCTTTGCTCTGCTCTGCTCCACAGTGGTGGGGTTGTCATCAGTGGGGAGGGGGTGCTTTGGTCTTTTTTGGGAGGGTCCAGCTGTGTTGGGAAATAAGTTATGGGCCTTGTCCCCTTGGATCCGTTTCTCCCTTTGATCCTGGCACACAGACAAAACCCCTCCCATGGATGTTTTTCAACACACAGTCCAGGAGTTAATACATAGAAGTAGACAAGGATCCTACTGGTAGAGAATGATGACTGCAAGTTAGTTAAGTGAACTATAAATGGCAATATCACTTTTAGGTATCTTCAATGACAATGAAAATATGATATGTATTCAAATGCACTTGATCACTTTCCTCCCTGTGGACAAGGTTCTCATCTCGTGCTACATGCTTATAATCATTTTTGCTTTATTGCTTAACAGAAAACCACTATAAAAGAGAAAGTCAAAATACCAATGAAGAGAAGATGTTTTCCCTTTTCCTCCGTTTCCCACTGTTAGGTTGGGAGTGGGGGGGCCCCCTCCTGCCTTTGTTCCAGCCAATTAGACTGAATTAATATGTAAACATAATGGTTAATGTAACTGTTGATTGCCCCATCTTCCCTCCCTTGTGTCTTCCCTATGTGAATAGGACGATTCCTTTAGAAGGGGAGGGGATAGAGGGGGGGAGGTGGGGCGAATACTAGGGTTGACAAGAAAAATCATGGACTTGATTTGATGCACTTTATCTCTCTATATAAAACTATGTCTCGTATAATATATTTTGGTGCTTCATTGGCCCTTAGATAATGTCCTACAAAAAATAGCTGCTTTTGGGCCCTGTAAAACTTAAGAAAAGGAGCTATACAAAACCTTTACTTATAACCTTTCTCCTCTTCCATCATTCTAAATCCATTAACAACAAACATAAATGGGTTTTGTGGAAGGAAAGGCAGTTTCATTTCGAGAGATCTAAAAATATACTTTGTCAAAGGATGATTTAAAAAAATAAAAAAGCAAAAAGCACTACATTTGTCTATCTCCAATCTATCTCAGTTTGGATAGGAGGTTGCTTTGTTTAAGGATACACTGGCTTTTTTTTCTTTTTCTTTAACGCATTTTTTCTTTTTCTAATTTCTTTTTAAAAACCATGTAGGTTAGATTTTTGGTTTTTGACCATGGCTTTAATTTTTGTTTTTTCCTATTCTGGTAGGATATGGGAAAGACATTGACATATTACTTAGCTGACTAAAAAAAAAGCTGTGAGTGGGAGAGAAAATAGGAAGCTTGTGGTTGTTGCTATATTGCAAAAACTGGCACTTTGTCCTCTATGTTTTCCAGTGTAACAAGTCAGTCCTACGAATTGTCGTAAGGCAACAACAACAAAAAAGTTGTAGTTATTGTGACGTGACTGACCCTATTTTTCTTCCAAGCCTGTTCTCCCCCTTCCTCCCTCCCGCCAAAATCGAATTGCCAAATGGCTGTCCCCCTTTCTTCTTCCCTTGCGCCCCCTTTTCCCTGCCCTATGATACACTCAGGGAACTCCCCAACTTATTTTAAGTTTTACATAAAATAGCGTTCGAGTAGTGAAAAAAGTTGGTTTAAATTGTTCACATTATGTTTTGGTATGGGCCTCTTATGCCTTCTTCTAAGTCTAAAAAAACAGAGGAGGGAGGAGTGTCCAATGGGGAAAGGTGGTCATATAGGAAAGGATGGCAAAAAAAGAAAAGAAAAGTTCAGGCAGCAAGAAGTTCACAGCAGTTTAGCCAAACCATAACACCACATCATATCACAACCAAACACACCTACACACAACTGACCACGGGCACATCTTATCGCACTACTACATACACAACACATATATGAACACACAACACAGCACACAACACAAACACACAAACACTAACACACGGTTAAACAAAAATTACAACTACACTACACACAAACCACACTGACACTGCACACCAAGAGAGCACACTTTTGTTAATTTTTGCCATGATACCTTTCAACGACACACATAAACCAACATTTTTTTTTCATTTTTTTCCGCGCCTCTTTTTTCTTTTTTTTTTTTTTTTTTTTTTTTCAAAAAACACACACTAGCAGTACCTTCCTCCACTCGCAAACACACGAGTAAAACCCTTCAATATCATCACTCTACACCAAGTCAAAAACTTCAATCACCAAATAAAAAAACAAATCACAACACAAAGCGTCACAATACTCAATGTGTCACAATCAACACTCTAACACAGTCACAACTTTCAAAACCACACCAACCGAAAAAACATCAAACACCCTCACAAACCTTCATAATCATCAGCTGAACCTTCTTACAAAGCTTCAAACCTCATTCACCATTAACTTTTTTCGTTTTTTTTTCCAAAAAAAACGCAAACACTTCAAAAAACAAAACTTGATAAAAATACATAAATACCCCTTTCGTAAAACATCCGCCACACACAGGAAAAAATGATCTAACCTTCAACCTCATTTTTTCCTGGGAATACCTTCAATCTTCACTAAACACCCCCAATCACACTTCATTATAATAAAAAAAAGACCGCTTCACTTTCAAACACACTTTCTTTTTTCTTTTTTTTTCTCTTTTTTTTTTTGTTTTTGTTTCTTTTGTTTCTTTCCCTTTCCTTTTTTCCTTTCTTCCCCCTGCGCACAGGTGCTGCCTTCACAAAACAAAAAAACCACCGGTTGTAGGGGGGGCTGAGGGGGGGGGTCCTTCTATCGGCTGCTGGGTTTAATTAAAGTGACGTTTTTAAGTTTTGATTCTTATCGCCGGAGGCCCTCTGGTGACTCGCAAAAGGGGGACAGTGGGGGAAACAGTAGTTGGCATTTTGGGTTGGTCGTCTGGTCCGGTTACTAATTTGATCTGTTTTGTGGGGTTGAAAAAGACAGCGCGCTATAAGAGAGAGGCGTGCGGCGCTCTCGCGGTTGGGGCTGAGTCCTCTCGAGTCTGCCGTAGGGTAAGGGGGAGGGGGAAAACACATTCAATCACTTCAAATAAAAGTCAATTCATTCAATGCAACACAACTTCACAAATCCATCAAAACATCAACAAAATCATCAAAGATCACACCACTTTTCTTCCTCCCCTCTTTTTTTTTTCCCCCCTCTCACATTTGACACTTTTTATTTATTCAACCTTTTGGGGCTTCTTCGAGTCATCAGAAAAATTAATTAAAATCAATTTGTCGGTTATCTTACCCTGTTCCCCAGGAGGTTATAACATCGACACACTGTTTTTTTTTTCGTTTTCAGCAAGAGGTTAATTAAATTTCCCCCCCCCCCCTATTTTTTCCCCTATCTTTCCCCCATTCCCCGGACTATGACCCCTTGTTGGCATATCTGGCACCGATTAAGGTAATAATAACCCCAGATCTATCTTTAATCCACGAAGTTTTAAGCATTTGTAGTAACGTCTACTATGGTTTATATGATCATATAACTTTTTTAAAAATGTCATGTATGGATAATTATGTTTAATTTTTTATTGACTTTGTTAGCTTTACTGCCTTGCTTAGTTCAGCTCGTCTGAGCTTCCTAGTCCTTTAAAAAGAATTCTTTTTTATTTCCTTCCAAAGTACTCCTGTGTCCTCAGGTAGTTTTTCTTTCTTTTCTATCTCCACCTTTCTTCCCTTCCTTCCATTCCACTGTCCTTTTTCAAACTTCCATTTCCTCACAGCCCACGAGAACTTAATAACTAGGTAGGTGATAAGAATTTTTGTTATCTCCTTTTGGTTGCTTTTCCATTCTTCTATTTTAACAACGTCTAATATAAAGAGATTATGGCAACACGTGGTCGAGAGTGCTAGGTTACATGTGATTTTTAGTAGATATAAAAGTAGTCCAGGTTTGGCGAGCTTCGGGTAGCTGCATAGAATCACATAGCATGAGCTGTTGTGGATTGGGGGAGTGTGTGGTGGGGTGAGGGGCTGATAGGTGGAGTGCATTGGAATGGAACTCTTCCTTGGGCTTTGGCAAAAAATCAATAACACAAAAGGCTATTCCTTCCCCCATACATCTAGTTGTGTTAAATAATAATCCAAATCCGTATAGAGAGTCAACGGGTTTTCCTATATATTCCGCCATACAACAGATCCATCACAACTATAGGTGTGTGGCCTAATTGGACACCTTTTCTCGGGCATTAGGAAAGCCAGGTTGGCCCCCATCACAAGGTAGAGTGCCCACGACTCACGCATGGCAGAAGAAACGTTTCTTAATGTAAAATGCCGTGGCCAGTTACGCTATTAAGTGGATTTACCATACGACCATTAATTTTCCATTACGCCACATCAGAGATGGGCTTGGAGGACTCTTCTGTGTGTACTGTTTTAGCTAAATGGTGGCTGAAAAATGATGACTCTGGCTGTATCATCTCACGCATATAATATATAATTTGTCCAAGTGTGTTCCTGTCCTTCAGCTATGGAATGCCAGACAGTACTCCTAGTGGGTCTGGCTTGATGGTTCCTCAAACTTGATCTGTAGATCTATGCATTTCCATTTGGGTCACAGCAACTGTTACCCTGTCATTTGTTCCTTCTGCAGAATGCAGAAGAGAAAATTTGAGAGGACTGTGGAATCTGGGCATTCATATCAGAGCATTAAGATATAAAACATTTTCCACTGTGGAGCCTGATTTTTGTGTGAATTGGTTACAGTTGGTGTTTGTGGCTAATTCTGGTGGGATCTTTCTGTGTTACCAACATTTAATATTTTCTCAATCATACTGTATTGTTTCTGTATAATTATGTCAGAATCTTGACAAACTTATCAGAGTACACCTATTATGTTCATGCTGCCCATATTCTGATGTCTTCCTGACAAATGTGGTTTTGGTAATGTTGCAAATACCAGCTGCTTCTCCTTATAGTTATAATGTCAGTGCCTTCATTTGCCTCTTTTTTCTTGACCTTTTGCCTGCCTTTCCCTTTCCTGTCATCTTCCCCCTCAGTTCCTTTTTATTTTCTATGTCATCCCCCTTCTCTACCTCATACATGCCATGTCTTTCTCCTTTTTATCCTCCTGCTCCTCTTCTTTATGGTGCTTTCTCAACTCCTCTTCGTCCAGCTGCTTCTCCAGCCTCTGATGTCCTCCTGCTCAAGAGCTTGCATTTCCCACTGATTTCTCCCCTCATTCCCCAGTTTTATTCTTGCTGCTGTTGCTGATTTAAGCTATCCTTTACTCCACTCTCTACCTCTTTCTCTTTCAATGTTACAACTCCTCCTCCTCCTCCTCCTCCTCCTCCTCCTGCTCCTCCTCCTCCTCCCCCTCTTTCTCCTCTTTCTCCTCTTTCTCCTCCTCCTCCTCCTCCTCCTCCTCCTCCTCCTCCTCCTCCTCCTCCTCCTCCTCTCCTCCTCCTCCTCCTCCTCCTCCTCCTCCTCCTCCTCCAGTCGCTCGTCCTCCAGTCGCTCCTCTTCCTCCTGCTCCTCCTGCTCCTGCTCCTCTCCTCCTCCTCCTCCTCCCTCCTCCTCCTCCTCCTCCTCCTCCTCCTCCTCCTCCTCTCCTCCTCCTCCTCCTCCTCTCCTCCTCCTCCTCCTCCTCCTCCTCCTCCTCCTGCTCCTCCTCCTCCTCTCCTCCGCCTCCTCGCTCCTCCTCCTCCTCCTCCTCCTCCTCCTCCTCCTCTTGTCCTCGTCCTCTCTCCTCCTCCTCCTCCTCCTCCTCCTCCTCCTCCTCCTCCTCCTCCTCCTCCTCCTCCTTCTCCTTCTCCTCCCCCTCCCCCTCCTCCTCCTTCCCCCCTCCCCTCCTCCTCCCCCCTTCTCCCCCCTTTTCCCCACCCCTCCTCCTCCTCCTCTACCTCCTATCCCCCCCACAACCTCCTCTTCCTCTCCCCACCACCTCTCCCCCCCCCCCCCACCTCCTCCTCCCCCTCCTTCCCCCTCCCCTTCCCCCTCCCTCCCTCTGCTGCTGAGTCTTCTACTACTCCTCAGATGCCTCTATAGACATTAGTTTTGAAGCTCCATCTTATGCCAAAACTGACAAGCAGCTTCTTGAATCACCCCTGTCTGCCTTGTCAGGAGACGCCTCTGCAGTGGAGGAGCGTGAGAAGTTCCTGAACCCAGTCCGCCTGGACCCTGGATGGGACGGGAGCCATGGTCTGGACAAGAACCCAGATGAGCGACTGCACCTGCAGGAAAAGGTGGAGGAGCTGGAGAGTCACCCTCCAAAAGACAGGTAAACTGACTGATGGGGAGAGCAGGTGAGAGAATTAAGGGTGGATTGAGGTTGAGGGGATAGGGATGGGTGTGGGGAATCATATGGGCAAGCCAGCAGAGAGGACAGACTGGACAGGCATATACAAAATCACAAGGACTCAGATTTTCAAAGACTGACACATAGAGTTACATTCATTTGCCGAAAGAGTTGCAGAAAGACAGACACATGGACCAACAGACACTCAGACTCAGACAGGAGAGAGACAGACAAACAGGGAGGGGGAGGGAGGGAGACAGACACAAACAGGAGAGAGAGATGGGTGGACAGAGATACACACACATATGCTGGCAGGCAGACATGCACACACACAGACGCATGCAGGCAGGCAGACACATGCAGGCAGATGCATAGACAGAAAAACGGAATGCTGTCATCATCATATAAAGAAAGGTGACTTTTAAAACAAAACATATGAAATTGATTTTCATCTGTAGGTGATCTTATTCTTACTGTGTGGCAAGTATGTGTAACAGGGTTCGTACAGGTCATGAAAAACCTTAAAAGTACTAGATTTTGACACCCCTTTTTTAAGGCCTTAAAAGTCCTTCGAAATTAAAGTTTTCTATCAGTTTACTAGCAAGGTGCTTAAAAGTCCTTCGAAAATGGGATTTTCCTTGAAATAATTTCAAAGCAGTACTTTAGTTTAAGAATAACTGAGAAAAAAATGACATTTTCATTTCGATGTCGCCAACAAAGCGTCTGCTACCAGCATTTTTGCAGAAGGGAAGCGACTCTGACCCCCTATATGCAGGAGTGACCTCCCCTGATAAATTTACCTCTTGCTAGTTAGTGGTGGTGGCTTGTGCCGGTGAAACTTGCGCCATTTTGGAAACTGAAAGATGCCTGGAAGGTGTTTATTCAATGATAAGTGGTTGGAATCGGCCGAATTCAGAGAGTGGCTGCAACGTGATCCAAAGGGAAACACCCGGAAAGCTTATTGTTCAGTGTGCAAAAAAACTTTTGATGTTGCTGCTGGCGGTCATTCTTCTGTACTGGCGCACCACAAGGGGGCAAAACATGAACGTTTTGTAAAAGCTTCAAGACCTGCCGTGCCCATGTCCGCATTTCTCGAAAAGACTGGGCCTTCAACTTCAACTGTAACCCATGCTGCGACTAGTAGTTCTACTGTCAGTACCAGGCCTTCTTCTGCTCAGCCATTTTCCAGCACAGATACTTTGAAAGCTGAAATAATCTGGTACATTGAAAGCGGTCAGCAGCCACTACAGCTATAAATCATGTGAAGACAACGGCAAAGTGTTTGCAGCAATGTTTCCTGACAGCCAGATTGCAGCCAGTTACAAGTGTGGAGAAAGGAAGTCGTCATACTTGTCAACATTTGGAATCGCTCGCCATTTCTTTAATGAACTGAAGGACAGAGTGAAATCTGAGACATCCTACGTCTTGTTATTTGACGAGAGCCTGAATGATGATCTGCAGCAAAAGCAGCTGGATATCCATGTGAGGGTGTGGGAGAATAATGTGGTGGCGACAAACTACCTTCGTTCAGAATTCATGGGGCATGCGGCAGCAGTTGACCTTCATGAGCGCCTTGAGCCCGTGATCCTCGAGTTTGGTCATCGCAAGCTTCTGCAGCTATCCATGGATGGCCCTAACGTGAACTGGAAGCTATATGAGTAAGTTTTATTTTGAATTAACAATTTCTATTTTTGTTAATAGGCCTATATGTGTTTACTGCAACTGTTTTTATTTTTATTTTTGTTTTTAAAAAATACACTGCTTTATCATTTCTTAATCTGGTTAACTCTTTCATTGCCACATGTGATAGACATTGCCTTTCAGCAAAGAAGTTTGTTCTTTTTAAGAAGCAGCACTTCGACATTTACTATGTTAGATGTTAGAGGCTGTAGACATTATAATTTATGCACTGCAATATATAATTACTAATTCTGATATTATTGTTTAATTTATGATTATTATTATTTTTTTATATATTTATTAATTAATTATTTTATTGCTTGTTTTAATTTGATATATTTGTTATTTTTTAGGGGCGTACATCACTTTTTTGTTTAAAATAGGAAAGAATGAAATGAGTAAATAATAAATGAAATATTTATTTTAAAAAAAATGAAGGGGAAAAAAGAGGAGGATGGAGGACCCCAATAATGTGTTATAAAAAGGAGGTATGTTAAAGTACACAGATCAACTCCATCACTAAAATAGGTCTATGTTTTATACATGTTTATGTGTCATAAATGACTTAAATTTACTTTGTTTTTAAAGAATGATGATTAAGATAGACATGAGTAAGAGAAAAATGTGTGTTTAGTGTGGGGTATGTGTGTATTTAAAGGGAGAAGCGAGTCAGAGATCCCTCAGTTGTTCTTTATAAAGTTCGTAAAATGTCCTTTAAAAAGTCCTTTAAAAGTCCTTAAAAAGTCCTTACTTTTTGTGGACGATAACCTGTATGAACCCTGTGTAAGTGTCTGTATGGAAGAACTTACCACAGTTTTCCAAGGAAGCAAAGATCATAAATACCCCAAGATGGTTCACTCCTTTGTGCTCATAAGCAAAAGCGATTATATTTACAGAGTTACCTCCCTTGTATCAGATGTGTCAGCAGTGTGTGACCATGATTTAGATGAACAAAACCCCCTGCCTACACAAACAATTTAAACATTCATATCTTTTCTATACTTTTGCAAATGCTATGAGTTTTGAGTTCAAATTTTTGTCTTCTAAACTAACTTTTTAAAAATTGAAGAAAGTGTTACCTGCAATATATTTATAAAGGAAGTATATAGTGATTCTGTATACTTACCTGAGAAAGTGATCCTCCTGGAAACATCGCAATCCATCCTCAGGGAATATTCTTCATCATCACCTTCGCCCGTCTCTCCACTCCCAGTTTCTTCAGGTTGGTGATAGGTGCTTCTGGTTGCTGTTCCTGGAATCAGCCAACCAAGTAGAGAGATTTGTGAGGTAGGCAATTTGCACGTGCGTCATCGCTCACAGAGGCCACTGGCTGCACAGATTCAACATGCTGGCCAAGACCTGGAACCCTCAAGGTCAGGTCAGAGCAGCCGCTGCACACTGACGTCATCCCATTGTGTGTCACTGCACTAGGTGACAGAGCATTGATTACAGCAGTTGTTTGATGGTCTTGACGTTGCCGGGTCACATGTTCTCGATTTTCTTCGACGACCCTGCCAGAAACATCATGCTGCATATGTATGCTGCCATCATCATCATCTCACCGTTTCGATGCGCTAGGGTCACGTGCCACAAGCATATCTTCAGAGTTGTCAGGTGGACTATCGTTTGTCCCATGTGCGTTTCCACTGGCTGTGGGCTCAGGATCAGGGTAGTAGCCCTCAGTCGGCTCCAATAGGGTCTCTGCATTCTGAAGAAGGAGGTTTCTATTATCCACCGTATAATCCCTGTGTCTTCGGTAATGAGCCTTCTCCTGGTTCGCGGTAGAGGAACTGCTGGGGAGATCGGGGAGAGGTTGCTGACGAGGGGGTGGCATGTCGTCCCTGCATTGCCACTGTTGCCTCTCTCCGTAGTTTTGTCTTCGCCTTGTGTTCTCTCTTGCGCGATGTGTCATGTACACTCCAGTCTTTTCTCTGTCCGGTTGTTGAGGTCTGGCATTACCCTCAGCTTGTTATTTCTGTAATACACCTTTCCCTGTCTGCAGAGATCGCATTGAATCGCTGCCTGTCGTGGTGTCAGCTCCCCAGCTATCCTGATGCCTCTCTGTCTGAGCTGCTCCCGTCCTCGCTGAAGCCGTGTGAGTTTGCCTGACCTGGGCCTGTATTCACAACGGCGATTTATCGTCGATTTATTTTAACTCCGATATATCTCTAAACTCAGACGATCCCAACTGCCTGTTCCGCTCTCCCTTGGCTGGAAACCAGTATATATAGCAAAGCGCAACCTAGGATCCTCTGACGAGCGTACCTTATCTAACCGATCAAGATAACGCGTGGCTAGGGGATAAATCGAGTGTTAAAAAGATAAATCGCCGTTGTGAATACGGGCCCAGGTAGCGAATGACACCAGTATTAGGCACAAGTGAATTTGCTCTCTGATTTCACGCCTAGCCTCTGCACCTGCACGATCTCGTGTTCATCCAAGTCTTCATTGGGTATGGCTTGCTCGAGCAGGTTGGTCACATCATTCAGACAGTCCCAATAAGTTTCTTTCCGAGGCTCAGGGACACCAAACATTCAGACATTATTTGTTTGCATGTCTTGATCTTGTCTCTCTCTATCCCTTTCAGCTTCACTCAGACTGTTGGTATATTCTTGTTTACATAAATTCAGTTTCTCTCTCAAATCACTCTGTTCCGCCTGGATGGACTGGATACATTCAGTCAAATATTGATACCATGCTTGTGATTTTTTATCGCTTTCATGAATCGCTATCTTCATTTCTTCTTGTTGTTCACCGAGGGATTTTATGTAGTTTTTGGTGTGCACGATGTCATTTTGCAGAGCATCAAATCTGTCATTCATTGCAATCATGATGTTCCTTATGCTTGCATTCACTGTCACACTCAGGGACTCGATCTGCTCCGCAACACAGGGCACGCTTGTTTCCTCATTGCTGCTCGCACTCTGAGGTGTTCCCTCGACTGGGTTAGGCCCGGGGTTCTCCTGTACATCGTTGCTCAGGCGGATTTGCTGGGAGAAGTCTAGACAAGCAGTTGGTTTCATAGCACATGAAAACAACAGACACGCGTACAGGCTGATGCCAAGTAGGCACACTCTCGCTGCTCCCACCGTGGCGCGATTTCGGCGAGCATGTGGCTGGTTTGAGTTCAGTTTCAGAGTGTGGCAAATCATGTCACCGAGCAAGAAAACGCAAAACATTGCATGAACAGCATCATCAACATGCAACTCAAACTTGCCTTCTCTTTCGTGATTGTTCCCACGGTGACGCCGAGGCCTGGGCGAAACACAGAACAGTCCGATGCGGGCTCGGTACATTACTGTATCCACCCCCTTGGCGGGTGCACGAGTGAGCACAGTTCACAACACAGGCAAAGTAGTAATTCCTCCTCAAACGTTGGGGATATCATATGTTAAAAATTGAAGACATTGTTTGGACTTATTCAATTCACGAATCAGTTACATAGTGAATACTTGATGGTTCACATCCTATAAGTTGAAACACACAGCAGTGTTATCGAGATGCAAAATAGATGGAGCTTCGGCACATTGAAAGCAGTGGAGAGAGAGAGAGAGAGAGAGAGAGAGAGAGAGAGAGGGGGGGGGGAGAGAGAGAGAAGAGAGAGAGAGAAGAGAGAGAGAGAGGGGGGGGGGGGAGAGAGAGAAGAGAGAGAGGAGAGAGAGAGGGGGGGGGGGGAGAGAGAGAAAGAGAGAGAGAGAGAGAGAGAGAGAGAGAGAGAGAGAGAGAGAGAGAGAGAGAGAGAGAGAGAGAGAGAGAGAGAGAGAGAGAGAGAGACGAGAGAGAGAGAGAGAGAGAGAGAGAGAGAGAGAGCGAGCGAGAGAGAGGGAGGGAGGGAGGGAGGGAGGGAGGGAGGGAGGGAGGGAGGGAGGGAGAGAGAGAGAGAGAGAGAGAGAGAGAGAGAGAGAGAGAGAGCATCTCCTCTTGAATGATCACACAAAGCTGCAGACATGATGTGGCTTGTGCATGTCCACTTTCCCAAACCTGTGTGTACACACTCTCCTTTTATTCCTAACACTTAGACTGCAATATTCATAAGTTTGACGGGATAGCCCAGCCCGGCAACTCTGTGATCCCTCACCAGAGTACATGAGAATGAATTGTTACAACACAACTCATTTCCATTTTTGACAAGTGTTCCCTTCTTGTAAACATTCTCAGCCACGCTGTCTCTTTCCCATAAACTTTTGACTGTTCTGTTTCTTTGAGTAAGAATAGGACTCTGCATGGAATTCTCACCGATTGAGGCACTGGGACGCTGTACAGTCTAAGATGTGAAAAAAAAGCTGTATATGTTCTAAATTGTTCTAGGATCTTTGGTGGCAGCACCTTGGCAAAGGGAATGTAACTGTTTATGTGCCATTGCAGAAACTGATGGAGTGAACCATAGGTATAGTAGTACCACCTTGGTTATTGTAGGAAGGAAAAATGAAGGCTTTTTGTTGCAGTGTGCTACTGATATGGATGGAATATATTGCATCCTGTTTGGTTTACAGATGGCATTTGGTGTACATTGTCTTGGTGATTCATGGCATTGGGATCCTTATGCCGTGGAACATGTTCATCACTGCACAAGCCGTGAGTGCCTCACTGTCAGCTTTCAGTATTGGCTTCTTCTGAAACCTTTACGTTGTATTTTTCATGTTAATTTATTTAACTTCCTTTCCTGAAAGTAAAACTCATAATCATGTAGTGTGCATTATCTTCACTGCACTGGTAACTTTTCATTTTGTCTTTTTTAAAAAGTTCAGCCAGTTTTGATTTGCCTGGAATTGATATGTCTGGAATTTATTGATCACTCATGAATCATGGCAGTAAGTGTATACAAGCAGGCTACATTGCCATGGAGGGAAACTTAAACCTGGTTGAAATAAGAGTTCTCAATGTGCTAGGCACCACAATAGAGCAACTTGAAATGTAGTGGATGAATGAAATACTCTCCGTTCATTTGTAATAAAGTTTTTGCCCTAGTAATCCTTACCCCCCAAAAAAAGAAAAGATAATTTCTGTGCAATTTAGGAAAATTGCTGCACCCTGGTTATCAAATGACAATACAGTTAGAATGTGCAGGAGCAGAGTAAGGAACTAAATGTTATAATCCATGATACATGATAATGATGAAATCTGTATCTGAAAGTATATCAGTCTTCACTTGTCTATATGTGTCTTAAATAAAATGGCTATTGGAGGAATGAGGAAACCAATTTTAGAAAATTACAAAGAAAATCTTCAACTATTTGAAAACTTTTCCACACCTTTCTCTCCAACAAACAAGCCTACCTCTCAGGAATTCTCTACTGCCACCTGGCAGCCTTCCTCAGCTGTGGAGATAGGCAGTTGACCTGTGTTCACTCACATGCTGCAAGTTTTCACTCACCCCACGTGACTGGACCATGCTGTCATAGATTGTTGGGTGGGTATTGGATGGACAGTAAACAACTAACTGTGCCGGTCCATCTTCCCTGCCATTTGAGCACGAGGGGAGTCCACTATTTACATTTAAAAAGCATTTGCAGTGAAAGAGAAAATTGATTTATTCTAGGGACACCGTGACTTGATTTGCGTTAACTCTAAACTGTTCTAGTGATTTTGGTGCTTACTGGCCTTATATAGCCTATAAAGGCTGATAGGCGTTAAAACACCATCCATCCATCCATCCATCCATGTGGCTGGGCAGTCCTTGCAGCCACATTGAATGATGATGCTATTTTTGAGACGGGAAGAAATGTATAGCATTCCAGCGATATTGAAAGTACAAATGCAATTTACCCAACTATATGAGATATCTTTCAGCTCCACATGAGTTTAGAACTGCAGAGCATGTAGGACATCAAACCCTTCCTCTTGTCATGGCAGTGAACCTAACAAGTGTATCGTTTACTGGGACTTCCTTGCTGTGCTCTGGATATTATTGTTGCAAGCATTGCTGCCATTTTGCTTCTGGGATGGTTAAGTATGGGTGCCCTGTACCTCCCACGATGCACTGGAAGAGACATAGATAAAAACCTCCTACTGACTTGTGTCGGAAAAAGAGTCACTCACCTCCATGGAAGACTTGGGAATGAGTGCAGCATTAGTGTCACCTGACCAGTTCCAGCCTGCCCCTTGCTAAAACAGTCCTGCTGATTGGGGTCTTGCTGCACCCATGAATGTTGCAGTGCAGGCATGGCATTGGAAGAGAAGTATCGATCATTCAGCCACGGCTCCAATAGAATGGCATGGAAGCTGGGCCTGATGGGAAGGAGAGATTTTTTTAAAAGCCCCTTGGTCAATGGAAACAATCAGGGCAAAAAATGTTAAATTAATGACGAAGGAGTGCTGCCTAGACAGACCTTAGATAATGTTGTGGGTCTTGGTATTGATTGGAATGTCATTGCCAGAGAGGTCAGTAGAGTAGCAT
>JAWQFJ010002664.1:17500-87500 GCA_034096865.1 Theodoxus fluviatilis | reverse complement strand
ATCCTTCCCTCCTACCTGCCTTACTGCTTTCTTTCCCTCGTTTCCTTCACCTATTCAGGATTTGCTCTTGCCCTTGATATCTATGCTCTTGCTTCATTCACCTGCACTAAGCATTGGCCAGATCAGTGCAGACATAATTGCCCTGCATTTTCGTCAAGATTCCCTTGACACTGCATTGATAGAGATTTTCACAGAATGGTTGGAGTAGTGTACAAGTCTTTGTGTGTGACTGAGTGTGTATGCATGTGTGCTTGTGTGCAAGTATTTGTGTGTGACTGTGAGTGTATGCCTGTGTTCTTGTGTGCAAGTATTTGTGTGTGACTGTGAGTGTATGCCTGTGTGCTTGTGTGGAAGTGTTTGTGTGTGACTGTGAGTGCCTGCCTGTGTGCTTGCGTGGAAGTGTTTGTGAGTGACTGTGAGTGTATGCCTGTGTGCTTGTGTGGAAGTGTTTGTGTGTGACTGAGTGCATGCCTGTGTGCTTGCGTAGAAGTGTTTGTGTGTGACTGTGAGTGCATGCCTGTGTGCTTGCGTGGAAGTGTGAGTGACTGTGAGTGCATGCCTGTGTGACAAGGTGCACTTTTGTGCCACCATGATCCATCACCAGTTTTGTTCTTTTAGTGTTAGTTTTCGACCTCGGGTTGTCAAGCTTTGGCTCTCCGATTTCCCGCCCACGGGCTTTCTTCTAACTTTTTTTTGCCCCACCCCTTTCCCAGATGTTCTCGCTCTCCGCTGTTTTCGCCTCCTGTGCCCCGTGCCGCATGCCCCATGCACTCGAGTGGTGTGAACTTTGATCACAGGGCTTATTCAAGGCATGGTCGCGTGTAGACTTTCACTGCACTGGTGAAGGAGCCTGGTTTGGACAAGGATCTCTTTGCTTTTTTTTCTATATGCAATCAAGGCACTTTTTCCTTCTGATGTCATCCATGACATCATTAAACTGACCATGGAAATGAGGTATGTTGGAAAATCAATTGGTTTGTAATTTTCTAGTAGTTATTGTAATTAATGATGAGGCTGACCGGGAGATTGTTAACCAATCCGAGTCAGAGGAAGAGAGAGAAGTTTCCTTTCCCAACTGTTGTGAAATATTGTTTTCTATTTGCTTTCTTAGTTGGCAGTTAAGAGTCCAGTTCTGTTAGAACCGGCTTTCATTGTCCTTCTCTGTGTTGTCTTGAGACTATCTTACTCTTTTCCATGCGGTTTGAGTGAAATACTTCTCGCATTCCCCCATCCCTTTGGTTGGTTTCTTGGAATAAACTTAGTCTTGGTGTGACTGTGTGCTGCCAAGATTTTACTCTGCACTTCAGCTGTAATGAAACATGTTGTTGCGTGTGACGAATGTTTGGGCGCTGAAGTATTCCTGAGCAAGAGGTCAATTGAGGATCGGATGCCGTGATAATCTAAGAACTACCGCATGACCTAGCCTATCATAAGGTGTGTGCATTATATCATGTTATTACTGATGTTCTTGTTTTGTACTTACTATGATTTTATGCATAATGTTGTCAAAGCTGTGTATTCATGTACCCCTCCCCTTGTGACTGATTAATGGAAACTTACATTTGACCCAGAAGTAGGGTTAGTATGTTGTCATGAGATTCCAGAGGTTTTGGAGAAGGCAATGTTTCCATGTAGTTGGGATAGTTCTATACTATGACTATTTGGGAATTTAGTTCTGGCGGTCTTTTGCTGTGTTTAAGTGCCCATCACTACCAGTACATTGATTATGGTATGTCAGAATGCCTTGGTGGAGCAATGTATGGTAGATACATGTGCTTGGTCGCCTTACACTGGATCAGGTGATTCGGTAACTCAGATAATGCTCCTGGGAAATAGTCATGATAGGATTACTCATGGACTATTGGGTGTTTAATTGGTAGATGTTATTCCCCATGGATACTCTATCATTTGGGCTGGGTCGCCAGGAGTTGTCTAGTTATACTGCTGTTCTATAGGCAAATGAGTGACGCATTCACTGTTGTCATTTGGAATGTTAGCATTACCACCCCATGTTCAGTTCCAACAACAAGTATTACCAGTTCACTGTGGGCTTTTGTATATTGTATATAATAGCACAACTTAAACTGTTTATTTTCTTTAAATGCCTGGACTATTCCATTATTTGATGCTGGCATTTATGTATAATTTTCCCATTGTAGTTTTTATGGTTATGATACTCTGACTAATGTGTTGTCTTGGTTTATTTTAGTTTGCCATCATGCTTTTGTATAACCATGTTAGTATCATATTAAATTTTAATACTGAGAAAGCCTATTCCTAATTGTTTTCTAAACATATCCAACCTATCCCCTTTTCAACCTCTCCCTATTTCCATATTTTGTTTCCCCCGTCCACTCGGTTACACCTGTGTGCTTGTGTGCAAGTATTTGTGAGTGACTGTGAGTGTATGCCTGTGTGCTTGTGTGGAAGTGTTTGTGTGTGACTGGGTGCATGCCTGTGTGCTTGTGTGGAAGTGTTTGTGTGTGACTGTGAGTGTATGCCTGTGTGCTTGCGTGGAAGTGTTTGTGTGTGACTGTGAGTGTATGCCTGTGTGCTTGTGTGGAAGTGTTTGTGTGTGACTGTGAGTGCATGCCTGTGTGCTTGCGTGGAAGTGTTTGTGTGTAACTGAGTGTACGCCTGTGCATATGTGTGCAAGGGTTTGTGTGCTTCAGTGCCTGATTTCTGTGTATTTTTATGAACTTGCTCTAAGGTTGTGTGCCTCACTTTTCTACAATGCTGAACCCTTTCCCTTCTAAGAGCAGATGTAGTGCAAAAATCTGTCTTTTCTGGAAGGTAAAGGCGAGTGCATCCATTTACAGAGTTGTGGAGTTTTTTGTTAGGTAGATTTGTTGGTTGTTTGAATTCCTTTTAGAAAAAGACACCACCACTTGTACAGCTACTAAGTTATGATGTTAATGAACACATACACTTTAGCAACGCTTTTGCATTCTGTTCTACCTAGGTTTATGTGATAATGCTTGATTTGATGTTGCTTGATTCCTTTTTGTAATGTGCTTGCAATGCTATTTTCATTATACTTACATGAAGGAAGCAAATGAACCTGTTGCATTTTGAATGCTCTTTTGGGAGCCTAGAACATTGTAAGATCTTACAAATAAGCACATCAGCTGGTAAGATCTGATTCAGAGTAGAGGAAATTTAATGTTGTATACTTAGAACTTCTGCCAGTACAAATATATCAAGGTTTCGAGGCATGCTCTTACATCAGTTTACCTATATCATTCAGGCTGAAGGAAAAATATTTTCTTTGTTCCTCAGAAATTTTACCGCCACTTCGACCAGGTTGAGTCGTTGAAGTTGTCTCTGGCTGTGGAAACACAGGAGACCTGCTGCCAACGCCTCAAGCACTACTGGGCTGTCTTCAAGGAGGTAGGGGTGGAACTCAGTTGGATAGACTCCAGGCATACATGCCAAAGCAGTTCAGTAGGAGGCATGTCATTGGTTGATTGTCAAAGCAGTTCAGTAGGAGGCATGTCATTGGTTGATTGCCAAAGCAGTTCAGTAGGAGGCATGTCATTGGTTGGTTGTCAAAGCAGTTCAGTAGGAGGCATGTCATTGGTTGATTGGCTGCATTTCTTGTGTGTTACAGAGCCTGATTTTTGTGGTGTCGCTTCATGGCATATTCAGATGGAAACATTCTTGGGCATTTTATTGATCATATTTTCACATCATGACATGTATTTATGTGCACATTTTGACATCATGACATATTTCTGTACAAACTTTGACATCATGACGTTGCATTTGTGTACAAATTTTGGTATCTTAACATTGTACTTATGTACACATTTTGACATCATGACATATTTCTGTACAAATTTTGACATCATCATATTGTATTTCTGGACAAATTTTGACATTATAACATTGGGTTTCTATTAAAAAATTGACATTATAACATTGGATTTCTGTGCAAATATAGACATCAAATGACAGGATTTCTGAAAAAATTTGGACATCATGACTTTGTATTTTTTGACAAATTTGACATCATAACATTGATTTTCTGTACATAGACATCAAATGACATTGTATTTCTGAACAAATTTTGACATCATGACCTTGTATTTCTGCACAAAGTTGACATCATAACATTGTACGTCTGGACAAATTTTGACATCATAACATTGAATTTCTGTACAAATTTTGACATCATGACATTGTATTTCTGTACATAGACATCAAATGACATTGTATTTCTGAACAAATTTTGACATCATGACCTTGTATTTCTGTACATATTTGACATCATGACATTTTACATCTGTACAAATTTTGACATCATGACATTGTATTTCTGTACAAATTTTGACATCATGACGTCTTTATACACAAATTTCAACAAACCAGTTTAGGATTGCACCAATCAGGCACAAGCTTCTAAAGTTTTCCCAGAATCTCTTCAGCTTCTGGTCCCAGCAAAGCATGGTGCACTGTTAATTCCCTCTGAATGGGAAATTGGATGCCTGTGAAATGTAGCTTACTTACCGTATTTGACGGACTACAAGACGCACCTTTCTATAAGCCGCACCCCCTCCTTTTTATAAAAAAATGGGCACAAGCCACGAATAGGCCGCGCCACTTTATTAGCCGCAATCAAAACATGTCAATCAATTAATCGAAACAGCCAGACACAAAGAATCGCTGGTGAAATCAGTTCCGAGAATGAAAGTTTACAAGAACATCAAAAAAAAGGTGAAAAAGGTTGAAGAAAATATCACACACACATGCTGCACACATACTGTCTACCATGAACACACATTTCTACCGTTCAATCAGCCTGGTCGGAATCAGATTCTGCGGCAGAGAAGCCTGAGAAGTCACTCTCTTCGCTGACGGAGATGAAGAGCGCCATGATCTCCTCATCAAGGCAAGCGGAAGTCGAGGCGGTGACGTCATCCTCGGAACTTGAATCGGTCTCGTTCGTGTCGTCTGCTGCAGGTGCCACAATGATCTCGGCTTTGCGAAATCCGTTCGTTATCACTCGAGTAGGAACGCGCTGCCAAGCATCCAGGACCCATCGACAGACACACGAAATAGTTGCTCGCCGCATTCGCCCGGTGTTGGTGAACGAGTGCTCCCCTTCTGACATCCATTGCTCCCACAGCAGACGCATGTGTGTTTTAAAGGATCGGTTCACTGTGATGTCGAGGGGTTGCAGGAACTTCGTAGTCATGTCGACGCATGAATCGTAAACACCACGAGGGGTTTCCGGTGAAGCTGGTGATCTCCTTTGCTTTTGCCAGCTCCACTGCCTTTAGTCTCACTTGCACTGTTGAAAGGCCGCGACCATCACTTCTCTGAATTTCAACCCACTCGGCCAGCTCCGTTTCCAACTCGGGCCATCTTGCATTTCGTTTGCGGAAAGCCTTCCTGCTCTTCTTGCATTTTGAAAGTTGTTGGCGAACCGATCGCCATCGTCGCACCATGGATTCATTAATTCCCAACTCGAATGGAGCACGCATGTTTCCTTTCTCATCAGCAAGCTTAATCGCCTCCAGTTTGAAAGCTGCATCATACGCGATTCGTTTGGTCTTCGGCATCTTGAAAATGAAAGTTGAAAGACTCGGCGACTGTGTCAGTTGTAAGTGCGGACAAAACAGTGCAAAGAAAAAGAATGCGATAAAAAAAAGAATGCAGTGAGTGAGTGACAAAAACAGATCAGTTTTATTTTACACCAAATCCAGGTGAGTTTTATTCACTAAGTGAATGCTGTTCAACTTTAGGTAACGTTTAAGCCGCTTCGTTTTTTTAGCCGC
The DNA here is from genome assembly GCA_034096865.1 of Theodoxus fluviatilis. Taxonomy (NCBI): domain Eukaryota; kingdom Metazoa; phylum Mollusca; class Gastropoda; order Cycloneritida; family Neritidae; genus Theodoxus; species Theodoxus fluviatilis. The sequence goes on along the minus strand of JAWQFJ010002664.1, from coordinate 81,720 downwards.
ATAGCGATGTAATAAAAAAAAAAGTTGCGGCTTGTAGTCCGTCAAATACGGTAATTAAGCAGAAACTGATTCATAGTGCTTGGAGATTTTGGGGGTGGGTGGGTGGGTGGGGATCAAATCATGCAAGCAAATACAGCTTGTGGCTGTCAGGTTAGCTTACCTGAGACCTGTATGTGTGGGCACTAAAAGAAACCTCCTTAGCAGTGTTTCTCTGCCACAGACCCTGAAATAAGAAGTTTGTATCCACTGTGTTCATACATGACTTGATGTAGACTTTACAACCATATGAGGAACCATTGCTAATGAGCTATATGTTGCAATTGGAGTGCTGGGACAACTTGCTTTGATGAGATAGAGGGTACTCTTATGTATTTATTCTTTCTTTCTTCAAGTAATTCTGTATGTGCATGGATGAGTATACTTGGTGAACATATATGATGCACTTACCCGTCTGTGTGACTGTGTTAGCACTGGTTCAACATCTACTTGGTGCCTAAGCAAAACACAAATATTTACCCTCCATCTTGTCTAAATATACAGATCACCAGTTTGTGGCAGCTCACCCTGCAGTGGTGTCCCCTCTTGCATGAGTGCACAGTCAGGCCTTTACTCGCTTGTTGACACCCTGTCTTTTGACAGACAGAGATAAGCGAGCATGCTTTGGGCTTTGAGGATGTGCAGCATGCAGTGGTGTCCCCTCTTGCATGAGTGCACAGTCAGGCCTTTACTCGCTTGTTGACACCCTGTCTTTTGACAGACGGAGATAAGCGAGCATGCTTTGGGCTTTGAGGATGTGCAGCATGCAGTGGTGTGATTCTCTCCTTGGATTGGGAAAAATCTGGGTTCATTTGAATATTTGGACAGTGCCATCCTTGCTGCAACCCTGTCATAAATCTGTCCATGTGTGTAATCTAAGAATGAATGAATGTACATGTACTTGGTGAGCATCTATGATGCACCTACCCTTCTGTGTGACTGCATTAGCATTGGTTCAACGTCTCTGTCGTGCCAAAGCAAAGCAAAAGTATTTACAGGAACTTCCCTTCCCTTCCATCTTGCCTATTAAAAAAAAGGAAAGTTTAACCCTCATTCCACGGGAAGTCCTGCTGCGCCCTGCGTTTAACCCTCATACCACGGGAAGTCCTGCTGCACCCTGTGTTTAACCCTCATACCACGGGAAGTCCCGCTACGTCCTGCGTTTAACCCTCATTCCACGGGAAGTCCTGCTGCACCCTGTGTTTAACCCTCATTCCACGGGAAGTCCTGCTGCACCCTGCGTTTAACCCTCATTCCACGAGAAGTCCTGCTGCACCCTGCGTTTAACCCTCATTCCACGGGAAGTCCTGCTGCGCCCTGCGTTTAACCCTCATTCCACGGGAAGTCCTGCTGCACCCTGCGTTTAACCCTCATTCCACGGGAAGTCCTGCTGCGCCCTGCGTTTAACCCTCATTCCACGGGAAGTCCTGCTGCGCCCTGCGTTTAACCCTCATTCCACGGGAAGTCCTGCTGCACCCTGCGTTTAACCCTCATTCCACGGGAAGTCCTGCTGCGCCCTGCGTTTAACCCTCATTCCACGGGAAGTCCTGCTGCGCCCTGCGTTTAACCCTCATTCCACGGGAAGTCCTGCTGCGCCCTGCGTTTAACCCTCATTCCACGGGAAGTCCTGCTGCGCCCTGCGTTTAACCCTCATTCCACGGGAAGTCCTGCTGCGCCCTGCGTTTAACCCTCATTCCACGGGAAGTCCTGCTGCACCCTGCGTTTAACCCTCATTCCACGGGAAGTCCTGCAGGACACCATGCAAAACATGACCTGTCTCTCCCATGGAAGTCCCGCTACGTCCTGCAGGACACCATGCATAAGCCAACAAATTCACTGCCAATTTGGCGCTTGAAGTTTCGTGAGATTACTGTCACCATGGTAAACATGGCAGCCTCTAGATTATTCATGGTGTCCTGTGGTGGGATGTAGCGGGATTTCCACGGGAGAGAAAGGTCAATTTTTATGGGACTTTGCGGGACTTCCGGTGGTAAGTGGGATTCATAATTGTAAGATAGTCAACTGTGGCATGTAAAATTGGCTTTGAGGGACTACAAAGCTGTACTTGTAAGATAGTCAACTGTGGCATGTAAAATTGGCTTTGAGGGACTACAAAGCTGTACTAGTTAGGACTATTTTTTTTAAAAATGTTTACGGTGGTTTTCATTCTTCTTCAAAAGCTCACAATGTGTTTTTTATTTTCAGATCTGGGTAATGTGCTTCAACATATTTTTTGTGTTCTTTGTCTCACTGGCTCTCTTCCCAGCCATTCAGAGCAACATTGAGAGGGTTGATCTTCCCATTCCTGGTAAGTTGGCTAGGAGTTCAGAACAAGGTTTTGTGTGTGTGTGTGTGTGCCTCCTGTCTCTGTGTGTATATGTGTGTGTATGTGCGTGTGTGTTTGTGTGTGCCAATGTGTGTATGTGTGTGTGTGATATTGTATGTCCTGTCTCTGTGTGTATATGTGTGTTAGTGTGCGTGTGTTTGTGTGTGTACATATACATATGTGTGTGTGTGATTGTATGTCCTCTGTGTGTATATGTGTGTGTGTGTGTGTTTTTTCTTCTTCTTTCTGCAGACCTCTTTAAACTGCTGATACAGACCATGCCGTAGTGACTGTAAGGTGTTGTGTTGCTTACAGACAAGTACTGGCATCCCATCTTCACCTTCCTCAACTTCAACCTGTTTGCCATGCTGGGCAACATGCTGACGGAGTTGGTGCGACTGGTGAGTGGAACAAGCACTTTGTATTGTGCAACAAAGTTCTTCTCTTCATGGTGCTCTGGCCATCTAGATGAACAGGCACTCCAACTTGTTTTTGTTTTAGTTTTGGCATTCTGTCTGTCTTTGCTTGCTTCCAGTAGATAATCTGTGATCTCTTTGTACATCTTTTTTTAAATCGAAATGTCAGTTGTAACCTAAACAAATGTCTTGACTGTTCTCAAATCGTTGCAGATGGTTTCTTGAAATGATCAAAGTGATTAAACTCTTCCAGAGATTTGTTTCTAATTTTACTTTTCTCATACATGTGTGAGTGTATGTGTATATACTCTTTAAAATGTTCTATATCTTATGTTTCTCTTACTGTCCTCCTTCTGACTCCATTTGCTGCATCGTAAGTTGAATTTTTACTCGAGTAATGAAAATCCTTTTGCTGCTTCAGTTTAGATAAAGGCTTATGTTAAACACAAAAGCACACTCCATATCTTTTCTGTAACCGAGCACACTCTGTAGAAGGTCTCTTGTCAGAGGCCTGCTCGTGTACAAGAAATGTGTTGGCTTGATGTGTGCTCCATTGTGCTACACATTTGTCCTTGACACAAACCCGTGACAGGGGGCTTTCAGTGCCTAAACTGATGTCTCAGCCCTAGGAGGCTTTCCGCATCGAGTGCTTCAAGGATAATAATAATAATTATAATAATACAGATTATTTATACGCACATACCTTCCCTAATAGGCAAGCTCATGGCATTTACAATGAAAAGTCCACACTCATACAAAGCATTCCAACACTCGCACACTGTACAGTTGAATTAAAAGAAGAGTTAAATACAATACAATTAATTAACATAGCAGGCAATAAACAAAACACGAAACATAAGAGAGGCGCCTCAACAAGTGTTTCTGTACAGCTGGCTTGCCCACTTGTTGGGCACAACTGTGAACGATACCCACATGGACATGCCTTCTGTAGTGTCCAAAAACTTGCGTACACATCTCCTTATTGTTCTTTTTTTTCATTTCTTTGCATGTTGAATCTTTCACTGATGCTGTTGCTACTGCTTTTCCTTCCCCTGGTCTTGCTCCTCCAGCTCCTGGTTCTCCTCCTGCTCCTGCTCCTCCATCTGCTCCTCACCTTATTCCTTTTCCTGGTCTTCCTCTTTGTTCACCTGCTACTCCTCATGCTACCCATTCTGCTCCTCCTGCTACTGCTCCTTCTCCTGTTTATCCTCCTCCTGCTCATCCTTCTCCTGTTCCTCCACCTACTGGTCCTCCACCTACTGGTCCTCCACCTACTGTTCCTCCTCTTCCTGTTCCTCCTCTTCCTGTTCTTCCTGCTCCCCCTGTTTCTCCTGCTGCTGCTTTTCTTCTTCTTCTTCCTCCTCCTCCTCCTCTCTCCTCCCCCTCCTCCTGGTGCTGCTTCTCCTCCTCCTTTGCATGTATTCCTCTTCTTTGTCTTCTGTGCTAAGTAGATCAATGACATGCTGCTTTCAGCCTGGACCAAGATGGGTGTGGATCCCCATAGTTCTGCGTGGAGTCCTCTTCATTCCCTTCTTCCTCATGTGCAACTACCGGCCTGTAGGACGCGACATATTCCCCCCCATTATTCTCAACGACTACATCTTCATTGTTGGAGCGGCATTGCTGGCCTTCACCAGTGGCTACTTCAGCTCCCTGTGCATGATGTATGGTCCGAAGTAAGTAGGGTCTCCCCTCCTTGCAGATGGTTGGGATGGAATGATTGTATGTCCTGAAGAGGGAACAGATAGTTTATAATTATAATCTGTAGTAAGAAACAGCTTTTTTGGTGTATAAATTGCATGATGGTTTCTGTCGTTATAAACTGTTTAATTCCGCATCTTGTCGCACCCCAACGTGTTTTTTCCTTGGTCCTGGGGTGATAAACGCCTTCTCATACCCCTGAAAGAAAGCTGACAGCCCATTCAGAGCCCTCATACATATGGATTGGTTGTTTCAGGCAGGTGGCACCTGAGAGGGCCAGCACTGCTGGCATGATGATGGCCTTCTTCCTGGTTCTGGGCACCTTTGTTGGTGTCCAATTCTCCTTGGCGCTGTCCAAGCTCATCGATGTCCTGTGAGAAGCCTTGGAGCCAGCCCCCCGTCCCCCTCGCTCCCCAAGCCCTGAATCTCTTGCAATTAGCTGAGATTCCTCCAACCCCTGTGTTTAATGTGTCTAAATGTCAGTGTTATTGCTGTCAGTGTTGTTTTGGATTGTGTTGGCAATGTGTTGATGTAATGAGTTCTGATTAAGGATTTTGTGGTTATGAACAAAATTGTTAAGATCTTAGTGGGAAAGTGTATTGTTCAGAGTTGGTGTTTGTTGTTAATATCCAAGCAGCTACCCTGAGGAACGGTGTAGTGTAGATATAGGACAGTTAGATGTTTTTTGTAATTTGAATGCTACATTAACCTTACTGCCAGTAGATGGAGAGATGCCTTGGACGCTTCAATAGCAAACGACATGAAAAGTCCTCCAAATGAACTTGTACTGTTCCTTGAAAGTCTTGCCACAAACAGAAAGGAAAAGAAAAAGAGATTTGTACCCATTAATTTTTCATGTTGTGTGGTGTTTGTTGAGCCTTATTTGACCACAGTGGTACAGATGGAAATACATCTATCCTTTGGTGATATGACTCCTTAACCTCTGGCTGTGGAAACTACACTGCATGAATATGCTTGAATACTTTCATGAGGTAACCCATTACATTCCTCTGAGAAAAGTTTGGTCTTTGATCTCTGTTAAGGAAAAGCAGCATTATAGTTGAATGTCTTTTATGAATTTAATTATGTATATTTGTTACTTGTTAACGATGAGATATTTCTTGCTCACTTTGCAAGAGGAAGTTCATTTTATCCAGAATAAGAGGTATTGCTGTGAATTACAATGAAAGAAATGGATGTATAAATACTATCGCAGGCTGTAGGGTTGAATAGAGCTGATTAGAATGAAAGTGCAGTTAGGTTGTGTGTGAAATGCATAGTTTCACCTCTAAGGTTAGTCAAGAACTTGCTGAGTGCACACCTTCCATCAAAAATGCAAAGTTGATTAGGCAAAGATCTTCTTGAAAAGCAAAATTTATTCTCATCTTCATAAGAGTCTGTACCAACACAGTGGGGATAGCTAAAGCATTTAAATGCATTGACATGAAAGTATTTGCACTGCTTTTATATTTGGGCTCTTTGTTCCCTTCCATAAATGCATTTGCTGGACTCTTTTTTTTGGTGTTGGCCAATAGTCATGCAGTCCACTTGCATCACGAATTACAAGAGATGGCACTTGTTGGGATATTTTGATATTGTGTCCTGAGTTCACACCTTCACACATTACTCATTTTTGCCGTCAGGGTCATATGCTTGGTGTGCAAAAAATATAATTTGTTTTGACTACTAAGAAGAATCAAAGCTGAAAGCCATTTTCAGCAGTGGAAACGCCCCCACTAGCCCTACTTTAAGAGTGCCATATTGTGTGTTTTTAAGTCTTTCTATCAACATGTTTGAATTTGTCTGGAAAGCTACGGGATAAATTACCCCATATCACTGCTCCATTGTTTTGTATTAAAGATACTGATAATCTACCTCGACCTTGTGAGATGATATATTACTATTTTCAATTCCCTTTTTGGTGAAGCATAAACAATGCCCTCACATGCATTTATGGGAGATGTGTTGGACCTTGAATAGGTTTGAAATATGAACCTTTGAGAGCTATGGAATCTGCTCTGCCTGTTTTGATGATTTTATAGTGGGTCTTATTATAGTCTTAGAATGTCCAGTAGATTTCCTTCAGGATGGTGAAAGGTAATGCTGGAGGAAAGCTGTACTATGTCTGTGGTGTTCAAAGTAATCTGTCTCCTGTCATTCACAGTCATGTGGAAATGACCTGTCTGAAAATCCGCAGCAACATGCATTTCACATGTCGGATCTTTTTTATTTAATTTGTGTTTGATAACTGCTGCATGATACTGATAGTTTTAACCCCTTCAACCAAAGCGTTCCCTGTCGTGTAAGGAGTGCTTAGGTCTGATATTTGATTCAAGTGTGCAGCATTATAGACAAATTAGTACAGTTATGTTGTGGTCATTTGTTGCTCCCTACACAAATGCTTTGTCATTGACTACTACTACTTTTACTATATTCTGACTACTTTTACCACTATTGATGCTACTGTGACTAATATGGTCACTGTAGAAATGTGACTGTAGATCTGGATTTGGTAGTGGCTTGACCTGTTGGTGGTTGTGCAAGGCAGTTGGATGCCATGTTTACATTGCCTGCTGGGGATGACGTGACTGCTACTTTCCACCATTTTGAGCGAGGTGTGTGTGGCCCTTTAAAACTGCAAGGCATCTCAAACTCTATTTATGTTTCTGCACAAAATGCTTACATTATTGGAAGAAAGGATGCTGTAATTGGGAAAATGCAAAATTCAGATTTTGTCTTCCTTTTAATCATTGACAGAGTTTTTAAACAACCTTATGATGAGTTGGACTTCTTAAAACAAGTACAACTTTAAAAAAAAAGCAAAACTATTTACAAATAATTTATTTTGAGGAGGAAGAGATGTGTCTTGTTAACTGTGATCATGACATATTTGTTGTAAAAAATAATTATATCAGAGATCACAAACATTTTAAGTCTAAATTTTATTGTGAATAAGCAACAATAGCTGATGGCAAAGATTATTGTAGGAAAACCCCCCATAAAAACTAATGTATTGCTTATGGTAAATCAATCATGCAATTGTTATGATTAACAAAAATTAAGATTTTATTTGATTAGTATCATACTGACCATTGTGATTCAAATGAGATATTTTGCATTTCAAGTGTGATTGCATGCCTAGTGATGCTGTTTTTGGTAGATGGATTCGTATATTTTATGGATTCTATATATTTTGTTGCCATGGTTTTATATTGAGTCAGTGCTTGTTGCATGGTTGGAGAGATCAAGAGAGTCATTGCTGTGCCATGGGTGAGATTGTGGTGTTCAGAACCCTCATGCTCCTCGGTGAGCCAAAAGATTCAAGCAGCTTCTGCAGGTGAACTGGCTGAGGTGGAATCAAACTTTTTCAAAGAACACTAATCATGTTATCTTTCTTCATCAAAATTTTCAAAAGATCACTAATAATGTTTTCTTTCTTCATCAAACCTTACCAAAAAAAATGCTTATCATGTTTTCTTTCTTTATCAAACTTTTCAAAAGAATACTAATCATGCTTTCTTTATCAAGCCTTTCAAAAGGACATTGGTGCGTTTCTTATCATTATTATTTCAAACTTTTAAATCGTCAGTTTTAAAAATTGATTTGGAACTTTTGCTGGTTTCTGGAGAGATACAATTTATTAAAAGTAAGCTAGGTTTGTGTTGAAACCTTCTTTAATCTGTGAGTTCTTTCTTCGGAGGATTTCAAGAAGACCCACTGAAAGTGTTCGTTGTCATGCAGCTTTTCTATTGACTTCTTTCATGGGTTAAAAAAAGAAAAGAACTAAGGATCTTTCGTTGCTTCATGTAGATAATCAGAAATATATGCTTCACAGAACAACTGCTTGTTTATGAGTCACTGATTGACATGGAATTTTTTCCAGATTTATTTTGACATAAGAACATTCATGACACTGGTTAAGTGCCTTTTTAATGCTTGAAATCATGGATGTTGAAATAGTATTGGTAGTTGGGGAAATTTATATTTTTTGGTAAGCACTTTTTGTAAAACTTTTGAGTATATATGCACCCATATTTTGGTTTTGCTTTTTGATGGAGAAGAATGAGAAGTCAGAAGAAGTGCAGATGTCTAATTGCAAACTCCAGAAAAAGACGTGTTTTTGAGGAAGTTTTTGAACATCCTGTCTCATTTACAAGTTGCATATGGCAGGAGTCTGCAGAGCAATGCACAAGCCATGTCAGACACTCACTACATTTAAAAGGAATCGCTTTACTTTAATAGTTGCACAGCCTCCGTTGTATAAGTGTACAGTATGAGGTGTGAGACTATTTCTATACAAAGTCAGAAGGAGTATTGGATGAAGTCTCCACCTGGGTGCTTGAGATGAACATGGGCCCCCATAGTGTGGGCCGTCTACAAATCTGTGATGTGGATATGTCTAAAATTGTCTAATAGCACTGTGTTCATGTTGAATGCTCCAGTAGCATGTGTGTACATTTCAATAGGGCAATATCTCGCTTGCTTTTACAATCTATAAATTTATTCAGACTACCTCCATTGAAACTAGAAATTCTGTAAGAAGTGTTGCATATGAAATATTTTTCTTTTTATTAAATCTAAAAGTGTTCCTTTTACATAAACTAGGTTATAGAAAGTGTATGAATCACAGAATATGTAACAACTAGAGCTTTGAAGATATATGTGCAGAGTTGAAGTTGAGGTAGGTTCTACGAAATATTTTAGTCATTGGTGTCTTTATCAATTCATCCTGACAAGCTTTTCTGTACCCGAAAGCTAGTGCTGCTGTGGCTGCCGCTTGAAGCTTTTCCTTGGTTTGCCCAGTGACTGCAACTTGTTTTTGCTCAGTGGCTTGGCTGGTGTCTAACAAAAAAATCTTCCATACACAAAAAAGACGAAAAGATAGAAGGAAAAAAATTCAGAGTGGGTTGAAGGTTGAGATGCCGACATTGTTGAAAGAATGGATCTTTCTCCTTGAAAGCTAGATGTATTCAGTATTTCTTGAATGTTAAGATCTCTCTCAGCACTGCTGTTAAAGCATTGGATGTCCACCCCAGGCCCAGTCCAACTAGAATATATTTCACTTTGTTCTAGAATCACTTAGAATACATACTGTCTCTTATTCCAGATATCATGTCAATGTGTCTCTCGACCTTTGAAAGTTGCATTACTAAGTAGGTCACGAGATGTTGCGGCTTGGATATTGTGACACAGTAGGTGTAGTGAGGTTTTTTTGCACTTGCTCTCCTAGCCCTTTGTTGCTTGCATGCATTTGAGTGTGTTGTTGCTTGCATGCATTTGAGTGTGTTGTTGCTTGCATGCATTTTAGTTTGTTGTTGCTTGCATGCATTTGAGTTTGTTGTTGCTTGCATGCATTTGAGTTTGATTTTGTTGAAGTTATAAGTTGCAAGTATCCACAGCTTTAATAAGTAGTTATTGCAGTCCCCTTGTTATTTTGCATCTTGCTTTGCAGGGTCACTTGATGAAGGACAAAGAAACTACAATGGGAAGAAGGATAACTTCCTCATTGGGCATGCTTAGAAATGAGAATGGCTAAATATGAGTTATTCCCCTTTGCTGCATGCTGACCAGGCCGTCTCCTGCTTTGTTATGACTAGTACAGTCGATCTTTCTCATGTTGTGACTTGCTTTATTTTCACATTTTCGGTATTTAAAACAGCAAACACACACACACACACACACACACACACACACACATACACTGAAGAAGTTTCCATTCTGATTCGGTTATTTTATTTGGTGCTATATGTTTGCTTCACATTGTTTCTTTTTTACATTGCTTGAGGTATCCCAATTCGCTAAACACATCCATAATGCATGCATGGCTCATTCGAAAGAGGGCAACAGAACAACTGATGCCCAATAGCAATAAATACTGCACAACTGAACAATAAATAGCAATAAATGATGACAGTGCCAAGTTTTTAAGTACAAAGTGAAATCATGTGACTGGACAAAGGCACAATTACAAAATACAAATAAATAAAATCGAGGCCCATTTTAAATTAAGTTCTCAGCTCATGGGGGAAGCATAAGGTGACCCTAGAAACCGAAATTAGGAGATCTCCCGCCCCTAGGGCAGACTAAAAAAAAAGGGGGGGGGGGGGGGGCGGCTAATTTGTGAAATAGTATAAAAGGAATCAAAAACTGTATACATGTATTTAGTTAATACCCCAAAAATTGTATAGTATATACGATGTCAGACCCTAAAGAAAGTTAGTTAGTCATTGCTTAGACAAAACAAAACAAAATAGTCTTGAACATCAGCTGGCTGCAGCTTTCAAATCCTATCGCCTTGAGAATTGCTTCCATATTCTGCACCTAGTTTGACAATAAAAACAACTGTGTTATTGTTAAACTAAGCAAAAAGGAAAGACAAAAAAAGCTAAATCAGATCTTCAGTCTGCAAGAAGAAAGAAAAAAATTATATATAAATCACAATGGTCACTGAGAGAGAGGATTTAGGGCCAACAATAGAGTTCCGACTTGTCTTCGAAACCGAAAAATTCTAGCTTGCCCAAGAAACACCCCCAGCCCAAAATCGCTTACGGATACACCAGTACAAACAGGAGAAGATAAAAACATGCTTTGCAAAATTGTGTTATTTCATTGTGTACGTACGTAATTGTGATCACAATCATTGACAATCTGATCACACGGGCATGATTATGATTGAAAGGAATCGCCTTGTCAGCTTGTGAAATGGCATCCATTCTAAATCTAACGCTCTGCCTAAACGCAAAACGGATGAGTGATGTACCTTTGTACTGTAGTTTTCCCGTAAGCAAGGTTTGATAAAGGATTCAGCAAATATGCCCACGGGTAGTTTGTCATCAAGTGTAAACTGTTGTTTTGTACTGACTGCTGACTCACACTCACAGTCGTAAGTACTCGCTGACGCTGTAGATCTAGTCTACTGAGTTAGTTGACTCGAGCCATTGCATTCTCATTCTGAAGAAGGTAAACCTGATGAAATAATCACTGCACAACCCACCTTTTTTCTTCTTTAGGGAACTTGTGGAAAGTTTTCCCGAAGCAGCTCTGTTTGTAACGGGCGTTCTTGCAACCAAGAGCCGAGCAAAAATCACCACCGCCTCGCACGCGATCGGCCATTTTGTTTTCGCCGCCAGCATGTGACTAGGGACGATAACCCACAAACACTTTTTCGCATTTTCTTCGCAAGTTCCACGTCTTCTTTATGTACAGTGTTTGTGAAGGATCATTTTGTAATACAAAATTTCATGTTGGCATTATTTACGTCATGCTTGATATGAATAAAGACAGAAAACTCCACTTTTTATCTTTCTGTGTTCTCTGTTGGCTGATTCTAGTGCAAATGCTTCATGCATTCTTGCTCAACGATTTTGTGGTCAGTAATTAATGAGAATATTCTCATTTCTGTCTGAATCTTCCATGTTTGATTGCTTTCTAGTCTTGATCATGTGATTTTGTCCCAATGCCCACCAGGAGCCCGTGGTTGCCTGGCGCCATTCCTGGCTCCGCTGCTGGAGCAGGGCCTGAAAGCCCAGCTGCCCAAAATTCCAGCTGATGAAGAGGACACCAAGCAGCTCAACATTGTTATCAGTTTTAACATAGTCTTAAAAATGACAAATATGCTGGTTTTAAGTCCAAAAAGAACGGGGGAAAACGAATTGCATCACTTCCTGAATTCACTGTCTGAAAAAACCCACACTATTTTGGTGCAGAATTATCTTCAACAGCTGAGAATATCAGTCTTTTTATCTTAATTCTGGTTCAAAGTTGTCTTGTTACTTACTTCGTAAAATGACATTGCCTCCAGTTAGGTTTGTAAAAATAAACTTGTTTTCCTTTCTTTTCCCGATTCAGGCATACCTGTGCCATATTTAAAAATAGGTTTCCATTATTTTCAAACGCTTTTTAATTTTGATGCTCATATCCTCATTTTGTGGTTTAGTATTGTGCTTGACCTCTGATACAACACGGATTCCAAATATCTCACTCAAATCTTCATTGTTCTAATGTGGTAATTTTATAGTGAAATTGGAGAACATTCCGAAGGGGGGGGGGGGGGGGGGACCTCATCCTTCCAGTAAAAGCATTTTTTGTCTCGATTCTTGGAACTTGCATTCCTTTGACAAAGAAGAGGTATTGAGACTGGCACCCTTGGGTTCTGAAATGGCAATGGTGTTGGCAGCAAATTGTTACTGTGCACTTACTACTATTGGGAAGAACATAGAATGATAAGTAGACAAAAGAGATCCAAACTTTGTGTCATTTTTGGCAGACGAGTCATGCCCATGAAATTCCAAAATATTTCTAAAGCATGAACATGATAAGCAGACAAAATAATGCAACATTAACAGTTTTCATAAACACCTCATGATGCGTGTAGACCTACCTAGCTGTAAAAACCTGCAACAATTCACGCCATAGCTGCTGTATGAAAGAGTACAACATTGAGCTGGGGCTGCTCAACACCCCTCTCACGAGCTGGACATTAATAGATGATACTGCTTTCATTTCACACATAGCTCATCTACAAAGTACTTCAATAAAAGCATTTATAGTCTCTAAAATTGCTTTAGAAGCTCAGAAATCCACCACAGGTAAAACCTGAAAGCACTTGTTTCATTTGAGTACATAGATCTTGGCGTGATGAATGTTAATTATATAATTTCACACATGCACAATTCACTTGCCACTATTTTTGATCAGTCGTTCCACAGGAACTTTTCTGCACAAAGGTTATCTACTGATGGTTCAAAACCATGCCTAGTACCTGCTTTCATCTGAACATCCAGGCAGCGTAAATGACCATGAAACTCAACTGATCCCTTCATTTGGATTTCTAAATTCATGAACTGTATACATTAGAGTGGGTTAACACCCTCTCTCCAAAGTAATTCACTCCTTACATCATCTCTTTCTTTCCTATCCTGTTTATTCATCCATCAGTCTGTCACTCACAACAATGTTCACGTATCCTTTGTGATAGGCTGTTGGCCAGAAGTCTGTCAGTCAGTCAGTCTTTCATTGAAAACCAATCAAGGCATGAGGTCAGACATGATGGTTTGTTGAATCCAACATCAGCAACTGCTGTATCTAGAATGTGAGTTCCTAGTCATACAGTTTCCATAGTCACACACTGATCTACCAGCAGCCTACTGTCAGGGATTACACGCCTAATTTGAAGTACATAATAAAGCTTGATAGGCACATTATGATGTACTTCAGTTTCAAATTCATAACCTGTTTGATTTCAATGAAAAATTCGCATTTTCTTTCCTAAGACAGGAAGACATCTTATTCCTTCAGTACTGCAACAGTCAAGAAAGCATCCCGACATTCCTGATTCCAAAGGTACTAATCTTCATACTGGTGACAAACAACAATAAGAATTCAACATCGACAGCCATTCACATCTGCAACAGTTGCAGAGACACATCTGCCTCTTCATGATGTTGCATATTACTATGCTAGAGCTAAAAAGGAAAGTTTGCATGCAAGCCTTTTATGATACAGTACAAATATGAATAGTGTGGTTAAAATAGTTTGAAGTCAGTGGCACTTCATGAGAGTGAAAAGAGCAATCTGGACTGACTAGATATATATTCACAATTCTCTTTAATGCCTTTTAAACCTATCAAAGTTTGAACATGAGCCAATGGTAGTACAATGTATAGAAGAATGCAAGCAACAGACAACAGTACATGTAATGATAAAGATATGAGTTAAGGTCTCACACCATGACTTTCTAGCTATTCCTAGGCCTCCAATTGCTTTACATCTTGCCCCTTTGATCAGTGGGCCATTTAATAGCCTGATGCTATTCCTTGGTGAGAAGAGCCTATGGAGCTTAGCTCTAAAAGTGTTACAGGGCCAAAATTACAGCCAAATTTCCTGTTCAGTGGTTGTTGTGGCTTGGTTAGTTAAAAACTGTTACTGTTGTGAACTGAAATTTTCAGCTAGAGTGAGTCAAGGTGGAATGGAGGGACATGCATACTTTGGGGGCTATATCGACCACAGACAGGGAAATTCAGCCAAAATGCAGGCCCTGTAACACTTCTAGGAATAAGTAACACAAAAACTTCCAAACTCCCCCAAAAGTTGGTATGAGGTAATGAGTGTCCACATCATATTCCTCTCTGTCTTCAGGAGCCGAACCAACCAGAAAACTGCAGCCGAAAGACACTGTCAGTTCATGAGATAATGACTGTTCGCTCAGAGTGGTTAAAGATAAATGAAAACATACTTCATGAGATCACAACAGCTCCTTACATCATGCCTTCATTTGTGAGGGTTGTTTTTCATTCCATCAGTGCTAATCCTCACTTCTTCCTTACGTCATGCCTGCATTTGTGAGGGTTGTTTTTCATTTCACCAGTGCTAATCCTCACTTCTTCCTTACGTCAGGCACTTGTCCAAAAGGAAAACAAAAGTTGTAATTAAGATAACATGGCAAAGCTCCCCCCAAAAACAAACACACACAAGGAGAAAAGGTTAGTAGGTAGGCAGGCCAGATTTCATTATTTTTTGTTTGTTTAGGAGGCCAGATTGAGACTACAAACATTCATGTGTGTGTGTGTATGTAAGAAATGTCATGTTTACCATAGGTATATCTGAAAATAACTAATTTATCTTTTGCTGAAAATACTTTAAACAAGAAGGGCAAAGCCCATACGACTCACATGTTTGACCTTGACCTTTACATGACCTTGAGGGTCGAGGTCAAACAACTAAACCTAGCAATGACATCATACACTAAGAACTGCTTTACACATTTTCCTACCAAAATACATGTGACCTTGACCCAATTTCAAGGTCATCCAAGGTCATGTAACACAAAGCTGTTAATTCAAGACATAGGAAGCACAATGGTGCTTATTGGCACTTTCTACCATGAGATATGGTCACTTCTAGTGGTTCACTGCCCCATTTTGGTCACATTTCATAAGGGTCAAAGTGACTTTGACCTTGAGGATATGTGACCAAATGTGTCTCATGATGAAAGTATAACATGTGCCCCACATAATTATTAAGTTTGAAACAGTTATCTTCCATAGTTCAGGGTCAAGGTCACTTCAAAATATGTATACAATCCAACTTTGAAGAGCTCCTGTGACCTTGACTTTGAAGCAAGGTCAACCAAACTTGTATCAAAAGATAGGGCTTACTTTGCCCTATGTACCAGATATAGGTGAGGTATCCAATCTCAAAAACTTCAGAGAAAATTAAGAAAATGTGAAAAATGGCTGTTTTTTATACAACATTTATGGCTCCTGTGACCTTGACCTTGAAGCAAGGTCAAGTCACTATGTATGTTTTTTGAGGCCTTGTCATCATACACCATCATGCCACATTTGGATTGATAGACTTAATAGTCTCCGAGAAAAATCCAACGTTAAAGTTTTCGGACGCCCGGACGGACGAAATACTCACTTTTGCTTCACATGCGAGTCAAAAATGTAAATAGTGCTCATTGGAAACATGGGACAACCCCTCACCCCCCAAAAAAACAAAACAAAACAAAAACAGTTTAGGTCAGAAGGGAAAAATAGGGGCAGTCAGGTTACCATGACCACCACTAATTTTGTATTTGGCCTAATGCATGCTAATGTATAAGGCATTTTATCATGATGATGACACATTTGTCCCACAGCTCTGCTGTCACCATCTGGTTTTCTGGGACTACTCTTACTTGCTGGTTTTCCCTGCGAGAAATTCCTAACAAGGATCAAGATTAACACATTGGAATTTGTTTCACATCATGAACTAGGCTATAAACTACTCTATGCATTTGTGACCAATTACCTGTAACTAGGCAATGAACAAACTCTACACATTTGTGACAGGCCCTGCCAAATTGTGGTGCTGGGATACTTTGTTCAAATGAAGATACCACTGAAAATTCTTCTAAGGAGGGCACTCCATCGATTTCAAGATCTAACTCTATTCAGAAAGCTGAACCATTCCAATATGTACTTCAAGAGTTTCATATTTCAAATATACTGCTAAATGATTAATTTTTTACATCTTCAGACAGCCCTTGCGGTCACAGTAACACCCCACCTCACCATCACAACAGATCAGTCAAGTATTTGGTGTAGTTACATGCCATGGGCTCTCAACTAAAGTGTAGCTCGTTTTCATTGGATGTTGAGGGATGTGTGCAAGAATTAGCTCTGGATCTAGTTTCACTGATGTAGCTTGGTTACAAGCAGGAGGATGCTATGCAAAATGTAGCTCAAACTTGAAAAGCCTGTTAAGGCATCAGAATGTCAGTAAGAAATCATAAACTGATGTTTGATTTTACAACTTGATGGTGACACGTTTGAAAGAAGTTGTAATGTAGTGATTCCTCAACTACCCCCCAATCCCATCCCCCCCCCCCAAAAACCTCTGGAATGCATGATAAAATGTTGACTCCCATGGGGGAATGACTTGTTCTGAAAGGCTCTTCCCAATGTGAAGGAATGCAAGTTTACCCAGGCATAAACACATGTGGTTGTATGTGGTTGCTTATACTGTTCTAAATAAGCAGATGAGCATTATTTTGAATTACTGTTTCATCCATGTCAGAAGTTCCTTGCTTTTGACTTCACCAGGGATGTTTTCAATTCCAACTGGACTCTCTTGTCCATTGACATTGTACTCTAACCACAGCTGTGACACCGGTTCAGACAGTTCAGTCTTCCAAGGTCTTGATGAAAATGGTACTTGCCTGATTCCATGCGACAATGACTGAAAATTCTGCACTTCTGAAAACTTTCTGACTACCAAGTGGTAAATTCATCACCCAAACTCCCCAACATGGAACTTCATTGACTGGATGCTGCATAATACTGTAGGAATTCCACATCTCTGACTCCATTTTGTAAAGTCCACCGAGTCCTCTACAGAAACTTCACATTTTTTTTCTCTACTGAGATTTCAGACCCTTCAGTCTGCATCCTTGTGGATTCTGCATGCAAATCAGGCTTTCATGCTCGATGTGATCATGTCATCTCCTGACGCTGCTTGGTGTCATTCCCAGCAGAGCAACTGGAGCAGGCGCTGGAGGTTCCAGCAGTGGGTGGGTGGGCTTTAGGCAGCTCTGGCTTTTTGTTGTACTGACCCCCACGCCTCATCCGCTGTGGAAATCCACATAGGTAATTGCTACATCCTCTGTAGATTGAACGTCAGACATCAAAGCTGTGAAACTGAAAGTGACCACTGTTTAACTTTCACAGTTTTTAGTTCCTCTGTGAAATTCAAAATCTCTGGCTCTATTTTGTAAAGTCTGTCTCACTGGCTCAGCTGCAGAAATGTCAAAATTTAATCTCCACTGAGATTTTAAACATTTTCATCCCCATCCTAGTAAATTCTGCACCCAAATCTGGCCTCATTAACTTGATGCATGTCCTGGTAGCTTCTGTAGCAGCTTGGAATCATTCCTGGCAGAGTTGTTGGAGAAGGCAAAGAAAGCCAAGCAGCCTGGGACTTCAGCTGACAAGAGGAGGCTTTGGGCAGCTCTGTCACATCCACCTTGAACATTTTTAACAGCCACATCCACTGAAGGAGATTCCCACATTGGACATCACTGCACACTGTGGAAGTGACTGCTGTGTAGGTTTTCCAGTTCTAATCCCCTCTGAAAGATTCACACTTGTCTTTTGAACTTGAGACTTTGGGGTGGAAGTTTCATACTTGACATACCACTGTGGAAACATTTCACATTCCACTGTGAAAGTTTCAGATGTCAGACTCCACTGTGGAAGTCTCATACTTTAAGATTCATACTGCATTCACTGGAAAAATATAAACTTCATACTCCATGCCTCTTCCAACGCACAAGTTCATGTTTCTGGTGCTGCTGAACTTCCCCATTTCAAACTGGCACATCTACTGTGAACATTTCACACATCTCATCTTATGTCTCACACACTGTGGAGGTTCCAAATGTTCAACTTCATTCCATCCAACTTTGTGCCACATCCATGGTGGACTGGTCAGCCATTTGGCTCAACTGTGGAAGTTTCTTGAATCTGCAGCAAAAACTTGATTGTCCCCTGCTTTGTGAACATGAAATAAGTCAAATGTACAGTGGGAGTCATTATCTATTTGGGGAAACCAGATTAGCTGACTAGATGTTGTTGGCATCCGTCAGTCTCGTGAGACTATGGGGGTGTGCGCCAGGTTTGGTCAGTCCGGGGTTGAGAGGCAGCGTACTCTGTGGCTGTAGAGCCCGATCCTTGAGCCGCATGCTCTGTTGCACTTGTCGCAAGTGAAGTCTTGGCGTGGCTCTGTGGATGCCGACGCTATCCTCTGTCGTCTGCGTTCTCTCCTCTCCTCCCACTGCTCCCGTCTCCTCCTCTCGCTGGCCTGGATGCCAGTCTTGACGGCGTGTCTCCAGCTGTTGCGGTCAGCGGCCACCGTTTCCCAGTCTGCTGGGTTGATGCCTCCCGCCGTCATATCACGTTTACAAACGTCCTTGTAGCGGAGGAGAGGTCTTCCTGCAGGTCTGGATCCCGTGGCGAGCTCGCAGTACAGCACATCTTTGGGTATTCGGCCGTCATCCATCCTGCTGACGTGACCCAGCCATCTAAATGCGATGGTTCCTCCCACCGTCGGAGACAACCCGTAGCGTCCGAGCACACGCCAATCACTCTGGACTTAGAACTCGTAACTGCTGTCTCCCGTGTTGTTTCTGTCACTGTAAAACAGCGGCACTGAAGTGACCTCTCCAGGGCGCGAGCCTGGGCAGCGTGTATGGAGATCCTGGGTTGCCCAGTCGACAGAATCCCCCACTCGGCCTCGCTGGTGTGGTCCAAAGGAACGCGGAGCGATACGTTTGGCACCAGTCTGGCTGCAGAAGCTGCCGGAAGGAGGTCAAGACTGATGTATGACTTCAGCAAACCTAAACAGACATGAATAAAAAAATCTGGTAGAAAATATGACACTGTAATAAGTTGCTATCCTAAAAGCCATTTCTTCCAAATTTAAAAAAAAGTCAGCCATGGTGCTTCAGCTAATCATAGAGAGAAAAAAACTCACCAAAAACTTCCAGAAGTCAGAACTTAATGAACGTCACAGCTGCAAGGGTAATTACTCCAAGAAGTCACAATGTAACAAAACGTCAGGACTTCATGAAGTCACTTGGAGAAGATGTCAATCCTTCAGGCAGATAAACATGGACGGAAGACTGGGACTTCACACTTGTGGGGAGGTCAAGACTTCAGGAAGTCACTCTCATAGACCATGTGCTGGGTGCTGATAAAATCGCAGGCTTGGCCAAGGAAAGCCCTCAGCTCTTTGAGGACATCGCGGTCTGCACGGGAGTTGGACTTGTAGCGCTTGCGGTGCAGCAGCTTGTCTGCCAGGTAGTGGATCCACAGCACGTTGGAGTGAGGGTTGAAGGCCTCCCACTGGTTACTGTCATCACACACACAAGACAGATGCAGATGCTGACATAAGCTTTGATGATACTTATGAAGTTTCGAAAGAAAATTTCAAATTTCGAAAGCATTGTGCAAAAATGCTTACACTGAATGTACATGTATCAGTTGAAAGGGTCAAATGGCTATCTGACTACCAACTGCTGAATGCAACATCAAATATTTGCACACTGGGAAAAACAAAAACAAACAAACAAAACAAGTACATTCCTCTACACTCCCCCACCCCCCATAAAAAATCAGCACACTGTGGCTAATCAATCACTGAGTCATTACTACTGGTCTTCATTATGACTCAATAGATAAAATGATGCTGAGCTTGGGCGAGCACAAAATGAGAATTATTGAGGAAGCAGGTATAGTCAAAACACCCATTCACTGATAATACACTGTAAAACAATGTATAGCACAAATTGTTACACACAATTAACCCCCCCTCGAAAAACTCCAAACCCACCAAGGCTTCCACTGTTGAGGTTTACTTACTTGTTCTTATCTCGCATGTGTCTGTAGACGTCAAACTGCAGATCCCCTTCACCCTCAAACAGTGTCTCGTCCGTAGACAAATCACAAAATACTGTACAGCCATCTGAGGAGAAAGTGTAAAAAATTTAGAAGTGCAATGCAACACAAACAAGATCTAACAAGAAGGGCAAAGCCCACACGACTCACATGCTGAGAGGATGTGAAAAATGGCTGTTTTTTAGACAACATGTACGGCCCCTGCGACCTTGACCTTGAAGCAAGGCCAAGTCACTATGTATGTTTTTTGACGCCTTGTCATCATACACCATCATGCCAAATTGGGTGTTGATAGACTTAATAGTCTCCGAGAAAAATCAAACGTTAAAGTTTTTTTTACGGACGACAGGACGCCCGGACGGACGACACTGGTGACCTAGTATGAAAGTATAACATGTGTACTACAATGTTATGAAGTTTGGAAGAGTTATCTTCCATAGTTCAGGGTCAAGGTCACTTCAAAATATGTATACAATCCAACTTTAAAGAGCTCCTGTGACCTTGACTTTGAAGCAAGGTCAATCAAACTGGTATCAAAAGATAGTGATTACTTTGCCCTATATACCATATACAGGTCAGGTATCCAATCTCAAAAACTTCAGAGAAAATTGGGAAAATGTGAAAAATGTCTGTTTTTTAGACAACAGTTATGGCCCCTGCGACCTTGACCTTTAAACAAGGCCAAGTCACTATTTTTTTTTTTTACGCCTTGTCATCATACACCATCATGCCAAATTGGGTGTTGATAGACTTAATAGTCTCCGAGAAAAATCAAACATTAAAGTTTTTATACAGACGACAGGACGCCCGGACGGACGACACGGGTGACCTAGTATGAAAGTATAACATGTGTACTACAATGTTATGAAGTTTGGAAGAGTTATCTTCCATAGTTCAGGGTCAAGGTCACTTCAAAATATGTATACAATCCAACTTTAAAGAGCTCCTGTGACCTTGACCTTGAAGCAAGGCCAAGTCACTATGTATGTTTTTTGACGCCTTGTCATCATACACCATCATGCCAAATTGGGTGTTGATAGACTTAATAGTCTCCGAGAAAAATCCAACGTTAAAGTTTTTTTTACGGACGACAGGACGCCCGGACGGACGACACGGGTGACCTAGTATGAAAGTATAACATGTGTACTACAATGTTATGAAGTTTGGAAGAGTTATCTTCCATAGTTCAGGGTCAAGGTCACTTCAAAATATGTATACAATCCAACTTTAAAGAGCTCCTGTGACCTTGACCTTGAAGCAAGGCCAAGTCACTATGTATGTTTTTTGACGCCTTGTCATCATACACCATCATGCCAAATTGGGTGTTGATAGACTTAATAGTCTCCGAGAAAAATCCAACGTTAAATTTTTTTACGGACGACAGGACGCCCCGACGCCCGGACGGACGACACAGGTGACCTAGTATGAAAGTATAGGAGTTATCCTCGGCACTCTCTGTCGAAAAACAACGCGTTAGGTAGAACCACCTAGTTCCGTTCGATTCTCGAAGCGTCTGCACTGAATACTAAATATTTGCTAGATCGCTCAAAGTACATGTATGTGGGGGTGGAAAACAGTACTGTGTCATGTAAAGCTCGAATGAGTAGCAGCAGATAACTGTTTAGTTCTGGCTTGAATTGACAATTTCGTTTCCCTGGTCTGGCGAGGACCGAAAATTCACTATCATCGAGACGAGTGATCAACTTGCCTGCACGGCGTAATGTATAGGCCTAACTTGTAAGATCGGGTCGATGATGACAAGAAAATGGCATTAAAACACACAAAGAGTTTCATTACAACTAAAATCACCGATTATATTAATAACTGACCATTTTTACACTTACAGCTACTACTCAAACTTTACAACGCAAACAAAACACACCTGCGGGGAGTGTCGTGGTCTCGCATCAAAACTCAATGCACGAGTGATTGTTTCACTATCTGATCCGACATGGTATTCCAGCAAATAAGCAACTACTGCAACTTCATGAAGTTATTGAAATCTCAAAGTGTGATGTCAGACATCGATTGACTGATCGAGTCCGACTGCAGCTGCCGGTTGCATTCTCGAACATTTCATCTGCATTGAATACTATAGATCGCTAAAAGTATATTGGGGGTGGAAAACAGTACTGTGTCATTTGCCATAACTATCATGGCAAAATTATTGATGGAAAAGTTGTCAAGCTACATGGCATTCCACCAAACAAGCAACTACTGCAACTTCATGAAGTTATTGAAATCTCAAAGTGTGATGTCAGATCGATTGACCGATCGAGTTCGACTACAGCTGCTGAATCAAACTTAAGGGGGGATACGGCAGTGCAAACTCACTATTTTCTTGATTTTTGTCGATGTCGGGATTATTGCAGATTTGAATTGCATAACCATCCTACTAACCAGTGCTGGTCGTTATAAGTGTGAAATGTGCTCGAAAATATTTATAAAATCTTAAAATGTACACTACCTGTCACCGAAATAAATTGTTTATTTGATTTTTGGAGCTGACGGTGTCGTTGTTTTCCACTTGACAACATACACGATCGAAGCTTGAATGTCGACATGTTTGGTATCATTTTGTAGCTCTTTCCATTAGGAGAATACTGCAAGGGAGAGAACTCCTCTATACTAACTCGTGATAGCGCAGTTGACCTGAATAGGAGAGCCTATTTTGCATGGGAACAAAGGAAATGGTCACGTGGACCAATCAGAAGCTTAGGATTCCTCCCACAATTCTCCACTGCATGACGACAACATGGCGCCTCAGGTTTGATCGTGGAATCTATTCGTGGCTCTTCGCGTGTATTCTTATTGTGATTTTGGTGCACTGAAGAAGCCAAATGCCGAGGAAAGGAAAACTGCTTAGGAGCAGGCAGTTAGAAGCTGCCAGGGCTGCAAAACGGCAGGATCTACCTCCTGCACCGATGTCAACTGATTCTCCACGACACGAGTGATCGGTTATTTCACCTCCTGCGCCGATGTCAACTGATTTTTCACGGCACAAGCGATCAGTTATTTCCCCTCCTGCACCGATGTCAACAACAGATTCTCCAGTCCCATCCACTTCGTCGGCTGATTGTGCAACTCAAGAACCGTTTCCATCC
Organism: Theodoxus fluviatilis; assembly: GCA_034096865.1. Lineage (NCBI taxonomy): Eukaryota > Metazoa > Mollusca > Gastropoda > Cycloneritida > Neritidae > Theodoxus > Theodoxus fluviatilis. Next base: position 58,199 of record JAWQFJ010002664.1, on the reverse strand, counting down.
ACTTCCCAAGCTGGAATTAGTGAATCAACTTCGGTTTCTGCATCTTGGAAGAAATTAAAAATAGCAGCAAGCAGAAGTGCAGACACTGCCTGTGGAGATGCTCAGTCTCAGAAGTGGCTGATTTCCCACGTGGATCAGTTGACGAAACTGCTGGCACAAGTTCCTTGCCCAGAATGTTTTGAAAATCAACTGGAAGTAGGCATCTGTGAAGGTGGAAATCAAGGATTTTCCACTAAATTGGAGCTCCTGTGTCACAAATGCCCCTTCAGAGCCGATGAACTGAGTTCTCCAAGAGTGGGAGGGTCCACAAAGAAGAACGTGGCATTTGAAGTCAACAGACTGATGACTCTGTTTAGTCATGTGGTTGGGACAGGCCATCGGGTTCGAGAGAAATTCAGCACCATCTTTGGATTGCCAGGAATGCACAAGAAGACCTTCCAGCGCCACGATCGGCTACTGACAGGTAAGAAAAACAATCATCTTGCTCAATTAAATTTCTTACATTGATCTGTGTATAATTATTGGTATTTTGTCGCATTCTGACATGATTCTAAATCCGTGAATACTGCTTCCTATGAATTGATTATTGCAGTCATCTAAGCTTTGTTTTCAGTTAGTATTTATGAATATGATCATATATTTAGTCCATGTCTTGTAATTTGCAGAAGTTGAAGTTCAGGAGGGTGCAGAGGTCCTGGAGCGGGCTGCTGCTGCTGTCAGAGAGGCCTACTCAGCAACTGATGAAGATCTTCAGGAGAGTCTTGTTGGAGGAGAGATTCCCATCATAGACATTAGTGTATCTTATGATGGGACCTGGCACAAAAGAGTCATTGTGCTGATAAGCATTTATTTTGCATTTTGTCCAACTCGGTTTTGAAGTGTCTGTAATTTTTTATAAATAGTTTCAGGAAAGATTTTGTCTAGATATTAGCTGTGGAGGTTGTTCAAGTTTCATAATGAGGGGCCAGCAATGCCATATGACTGGAGAAGTTTGATTATTGAATACTAGGACATTGAATCTTTTTTCCTTGATTTCTCAAAATACGGTTTTTGCTATATTTGAAAATACAAGGGGGAAAAGGGGACATGATACAGCCCTGAAATTTACAGGTCTTATTCTTTCTTATGTTTCCTTCATTATTACAGAATAATATTGAGATTTTCATGCAAGAATCTGCTGTATTTCTTCATCCAGTTGATTTCTTCAGTCTACAAGCATTTATTTTGCGTTTTGTCCAACTCGGTTTTATAGTGTCTGTAATTTTTTATAAATAGTTTCAGGAAAGATTTTGTCTAGATATTAGCTGTGGAGGTTGTTCATATGTTTCAAAATGAGGGGCAGCAATGCCATATGACTGGGGAAGTTTAATTATTGAATACTAGGACATTTAATCTTGTTTTCCTTGATTTCTCAAAATACGGTTTTTGCTATATTTGAAAATACAAGGAAAAAAAGGGAAGCATGATACAGCCCTGCAATTTACAGGTCTTATTCTTTCTTATGTTTCCTTCATTCTTACAGAACAATATTGATATTTTCCCATTCTTCTTGTTGTAATTGTCTAAAATGTGTCTGGGAAACAGGGTTTTCACGGCATAGCTTATGGGATAGTGGACCTCAAATTCAGAAAATTGGTTAGACTGCATATAAATTGATGCCCTTCTGTAAAAAGATTGAGTTGATGTGTATCTTGCTGAATAAAAAAAATGGTGTAGTTATGAGTTGTAGTTTTTGAGTTTTGTATTTTTAAATATATTGCATGTGGCGGCCATCTTGGAAGGTTTCCATGGCAACAGAAGGTTAAATTTTTTTTTATCTTTACAGTTTTTAATACCCAACATGTGTACCTTTGATATAAAAATAATTATGTATTTAGAAAAGAACTGCTTTACTCCAGCCCTATAGGCACTGCCATATCCCCCCTTAAGCGCTGCTCCCAAGCTCGTTTAAGTTGCTTGTGATTGTTTCGCTATCTAATCTGACAATAATTACTAAACATTGATATCAAAAGCACTATTAAAAATTTTTGGTGGGTGGTCTACCCCCGTACAACTAAAATCTATGGTTAATATCATCTCCACAAGCCGAACTACGTGAAGTTATACATTACGCCGAGTGCGCGCAAGTTGATCGACTCGATGATAGTGAATTTTCGGTCCTCGCCAGACCAGGGAAACGAAATTGTCAATTCAAGCCAGAACTAAACAGTTATCTGCTGCTACTCATTCGAGCTTTACATGAAACATTATATCACACTAGCTCGATCGTCTGCTGGCGTAGTGACTATGGTTCGATCGCGTGCGTCCGCTAGCCAGCTAAGTACGTACGGTGAGGTTTGTTTACTTATCTTCAGTGGGTTTTGTGCAGAAAGTATACGTTAAAACAGTCTAATATGACTATTTTCGATTAGTTTTTAATCTAATTAATATTTTTGCATGCTTTAATGACATCCTTTTGCCACGATCTATAGCGATCATCCCATGAGCTTCTATGTTTACCAGTCTACCGGAACTAGTGGAAGTAAAGGGACAAAACTCGGGCTGAATTTCCGTTTCAGAAGTGAGAATGTCCTATAACATGTGTACTACAATGTTATGAAGTTTGGAAGAGTTATCTTCCATAGTGCAGGGTCAAGGTCACTTCAAAATATGTATACAATCCAACTTTAAAGAGCTCCTGTGACCTTGATCTTGAAGCAAGGTCAATCAAACTGGTATCAAAAGATAGGGATTACTTTGCCTTATATATCATATATAGGTCAGGTATCCAATCTCAAAAACTTCAGAGAAAATAGGGAAAATGTGAAAAATTGCTGTTTTTTAGACAACATTTACGGCCCCTGCGACCTTGACCTTGAAGCAAAGTCAAGTCACTATGTATGTTTTTTGACGCCTTGTCGTCATACACCATCATGCCAAATTGGGTGTTGATAGACTTAATAGTCTCCGAGAAAAATCCAACGTTAAAGTTTTTTACGGACGACAGGACGCCCCGACGCCCGGACGGACGACACGGGTGAGTACATAGACTCACTTTTGCTTCGCATGTGAGTCAAAAACGTGTGTATCAAATTGATTCATTGGCATAGGTTGCCATGACAATGACCCGGATAACAAGCAAGGCATAGAAACATGAAATTAAACAGATCTGTAATGTAGTTCTCAGGCTAGCATCCAGGAGAGAATTTCATGCTTTTGATCTTTTTATCACAACAACCTAACAGACTGAAAGATCTGGGATAATGGGATAAGTATTCCAACACAATTACCCTTCAATGCCTAACAACATTTTAATCATGAAAGTCATTCTGTCTTCAGATATACATTTATGTTGCACAGGGAACACCTCTAGAAATGTGCATAGCTCACTGCATAGTTGCCTGCTTTCACAAGAGAACCAATACAGCACTGACACTTACAGAGAGCCACACCTACCTTTCCTGAGGCGGGAGAGAGTGAAGTCGATGATGCAGACTTGCACGCCCTCGCTGGCCACCGAGAAGGGCTGCCCTTCCATCTGGAAGTGGATGCTCTCCTCTGTGGTATTTCTGACTAGAACATTCCCAATGTGGAGATCACGATGCTCAAACTCGATGGAGTTTTCTGCAACAGCTAGACCTAGAATCACCTGCTGTAGAACACTCCTGGCCTGGCCTGGATGCTCAAACTGCAACAGAGAAAGACTAGTATGCATGGGGAGCTCAAACTGCAACAGCAAGGTAGAATGTACATGTATAGAGATGTTACAAGTAGTATTTAAAGATTATTAATCTTTCCTTTGGCTCGTTGAATGTCTAGGGTACTTCTTTACTACTTGGCACCTTCCAATCAAACATTCACACAAGGATGGCGTATGGACATGAATGAAGACTGGGATACCGAAATCAAAGTTCAAATACAGCTTTAATCAACAATAAACAAATTGGTCATGAGTGATAATTTCGACACAATAATTAATAAATCAAGGAGATACTGAAACGCATTGCAAAATGTAATGAACCCTTCCCCAGAATAGATAATAACTAATTGAAAGGGCTGCCAAGCCAGATATAAAACTATACTCACAGCTCAGACCTGTCGTGGCGTTCAGCCAATCCGGAGCGAGCAAAGCGGGCTCGCTTTCCAATGAATGAAATTCCACACACACTATGGGAGAGGGGGGGTTTTGGGGATGTCCATTCATGGACGCACTTCACACACACGACGAAACGGGAGTTTTCCTCGCATCAGGGGAGGAGGCAGCCGTTATTTCTCGATTCTTGTAGTGGAGGTTGAGGTCGTGACTTGCATTGGGTCCAGGAGATGTAGAAGTCCCGGCGGGGGTCGCGTGGACAGACGTCCGGTGGGGGCAGTCTAGCAGACGGCAAAATCCTTCCCGTGGCGGGCAGAACGGCAGGCAAGACGACTTGAAATGGCGACGAGGAGGGGAGCGAGGCGAGAGGGGGTCAGAGTTTTCTCGCAGGTGGTTTTCTCAGGAGTTGGAGAAACTTCTAAAGACAATTTCTCCTCACAAGGTGGTCAGGAGGTAGTTCACTCAGGAGAGGAAAACGTTGCAAAAACGAGGACTCGTAATACCTTATGCGTTGTCTCTCCCTGCAGTCAGAAGTGAGGGCAGTCCTCCATTGAGCTTTCTGTCTACCCACAGCCACTCGACATAGCTTACGGGGCACATTTCGTCAGCGGACGAAAACTCCATCAGCCTTCACAGACAGTTCATCACGTGAACTCTTTCTAAGACAGGGCGCCCTCCACACGTGGCTGTCTCTGTGAAAATGCTGCAACGGGCACGCCTGTGATTCTAGAACACGGGTTTAAATACCACAGCAAAAGTCTACCTGTTGTCCTTGACCAATCACAGCGTTGGAGGATGTCTTGATTCACGATATTATACCAAACGACCAATCAACTGTTCACATAGCCATCCACCTTCCCATTGAACAATAACTAAGCTGTCTCATTAGTCCGTTCCCTGAAAAGTTCACTGCAGATTGGTCAATGGCAGAGTGTGAACCGAGATGAATTTAATATCCTCCCAAACGTTCTACTAAGTTCGTTTCTGTATTGGAAGGAAAACAAGGTTCACTGTTTGATTTCCCTTCCAAACCTCCTTTCACCATATAAATCCCAACATCAACACTGGCTTGGCAGCAATATCAAACTACACTATGGCTTGGCAGATAATTCCCAACCCACTATATGATATAACCACAACCAGGAGCAAATGGGAAATATGCGTTTTGTAACAAGAGAGCTCAAAGTGGTGGTGGAGAGGACTGTAAGGCGAGACCAACCTGGAATGATTGAAGATCACTGCCCCCATCTGCAAACTCAAAGACGATGAAGAGCTGGTTTTCATCAAAGACATCTGAAATAAAAAAAAGAGGTTAAAAGAAAGGGTTGCATTGTCTGGTTAGGTATTAGAAATGCATACAACAAAACCGGCTATTTCAAAGAGGCAGACCTACACCATGGAAGCTGAATCTTTCATCAGCTGCTCTTTCAGGGAATTTTACAACCTAGTCAAGTTTTGCATACATGCATTACATCACATGCACCACTCAAACTCAGAGTAACTTGCATGCACGCACTCACACACACACACACACACACATACACACACACACGGCATGAATGTTAGTGGTAGTGTCTCCATTGTCAAACTGTATGGTAATGTTTACTTACCTGGCCTGTCATTTTCAGATTGCTTTTCCTTATTGTACTTGTCCCACTGCTTCAGTAGCATGTCAGGGTAAGCTCCCTTCACACAGGAAACACTACAAAGAAAACAATGGGAGCCATCAAAATCATACAATACTTGCAGTGACTAAATCTCAACTTATTCTATAAACAGCATGTCTGAGATGGCATCCCCATAGAAACTTTTCTATCATTCTGATGCAAAAGCAGCTGCATGTGTAGAAATGGTCTTTAAAGAATTTACTTGGCTATCTCTCCAACAAAACCCTCAAATGACATTTTTTTTCTGCACTGCTTACATACATTACCTGGTAATCACTGTCAAGCATGAAACATAAGTGTCTCCAAGGCATGTACTGGTATTTGTAGATAAGGGTGATAGTGATACTGAAGGTAACTGTGGACTTACCTGTTCACTTGACAGTAGCTTCTGCATGAGCTTCTTTCTGTATACCTGAGATCACTCAAAGCCCTGCAACACAATCACACCAGTCAGGTCAGTCTCACCTCAGCACCTGCCTGTACTGGGGCCTGTTGCTAACACAGGAACCTTGCAAGATCTATCGAGGAAAAGGCCAGTGTCAATATGATGAAAGCAGATGTCAAGGCAGTCAAATGTTTGACACTGGCCTCTTATTTGCCAACTGAGTAGACTAAGCAACACACCCCTGCTCCACACTTCATAAAGTCACTTGTCTACTACAGTATGTACTTACTTCATCACCATCATTGCTTAGATTGCATTATTCTGAAATAATCGCTCCCTGTGCACAGATGAAAGAATTTCTTAAATGCTTGTTCAAATATGTATGTCTTCAGTGTTCTTCTGAAGTCACTTGGAGAAGACCACTTGATCAAGAAGAAAGTTCCACACAGCAGGGCCAGCTGTTAAAAGGCCTTCAGTCCATAGGACCTCTTGCCTGGTGTGTGCACCTCAGAAGAAACTGCGTGGCGGAGCATAGGCGGGGCTCTGCAGAGTTTGTACTCTGGGGCTGTTGTGCAAGAAACGACTTCATGCATGATGGCTCATGCCACTCTCCATCCATTGCTGCCATTCCCATTCCGGCCCAGCTTTCAGCTCAACCCTTTCCCTCCTCCAACTCCTTCTTCTAAACTTAGGGGTCACGAGCCAACTTTGGAGCAGAGTGGCCTGATGGTCTGCATAAGGTCACTAAATTTTGAACAATTATTTTGACTTTCAGTATGAAAACTGGACAGCTAGCTCACACCTTCACTGGGCAGCAAAGGGTGGTATGGGAAAGGTAGTGGGGTGGAGAATATCCTCATGGAACATTATGTTAATATCTTCCTGCCACATGGTTGACCCATGAAGCATCTTCAGATGGGTCTGAATTCTACCAAAGACTTTACAGAGAAAGACAAGGGACTTCACATGGAACTGTGAGGATGGGCGTTGAGATTTATATTTCCTTAACAAGGGGGCTTGCATGGCCATTATGAATGATAGAAAGGGGCGCAGTGGTGTTGTTTGCAGCATGATTTCTTGCTCAAATGCTGGAAATTGTTTGTTATGGTAATCTGTATCCTTCACTTCATGAATGGATGTGTGCTTACTGAGCTACATGCCAAGGAGCCACATGAATGGATGTGTGCTTACTGAGCTACATGCCAAGGAGCCACATGAATGGATGTGTGCTTACTGAGCTACATTCCAAGGAGCCACATGAATGGATGTGTGCTTACTGGGCTACATTCCAAGGAGCCACATGAATGGATGTGTGCTTACTGAGCTACATTCCAAGGAGCCACATGAATGGATGTGTGCTTACTGAGCTACATTCCAAGGAGCCACATGAATGGATGTGTGCTTACTGAGCTACATTCCAAGGAGCCACATGAATGGATGTGTGCTTACTGAGCTACATGCCAAGGAGCCACATGAATGGATGTGTGCTTACTGGGCTACATTCCAAGGAGCCACATGAATGGATGTGTGCTTACTGAGCTACATTCCAAGGAGCCACATGAATGGATGTGTGCTTACTGGGCTACATTCCACGGAGCCACATGAATGGATGTGTGCTTACTGGGCTACATTCCACGGAGCCACATGAATGGAGGTGTGCTTACTGGGCTACATTCCAAGGAGCCACATGAATGGAGGTGTGCTTACTGGGCTACATTCCAAGGAGCCACACGAATGGAGGTGTGCTTACTGGGCTACATTCCACGGAGCCACATGAATGGAGGTGTGCTTACTGGGCTACATTCCAAGGAGCCACATGAATGGAGGTGTGCTTACTGGGCTACATTCCAAGGAGCCACACGAATGAAGGTGTGCTTACTGAGCTACACTACAAGGAGCCACATGAATGGATGTGTGCTTACTGAGCTACATTCCAAGGAGCCACATGAATGGAGGTGTGCTTACTGAGCTACATTCCAAGGAGCCACACGAATGGAGGTGTGCTTACTGGGCTACACTCCAAGGAGCCACATGAATGGAGGTGTGCTTACTGAGCTACACTCCAAGGAGCCACATGAATGGAGGTGTGCTTACTGGGCTACACTCCAAGGAGCCACATGAATGGATGTGTGCTTACTGAGCTACATTCCAAGGAGCCACATGAATGGATGTGTGCTTACTGAGCTACACTCCAAGGAGCCACATGAATGGAGGTGTGCTTACTGAGCTACACTCCAAGGAGCCACATGAATGGAGGTGTGCTTACTGGGCTACATTCCAAGGAGCCACATGAATGGAGGTGTGCTTACTGGGCTACATTCCAAGGAGCCACACGAATGGAGGTGTGCTTACTGGGCTACATTCCAAGGAGCCACATGAATGGATGTGTGCTTACTGGGCTACACTCCAAGGAGCCACATGAATGGATGTGTGCTTACTAAGCTACATTCCAAGGAGCCACATGAATGGATGTGTGCTTACTGAGCTACACTCCAAGGAGCCACATGAATGGATGTGTGCTTACTAAGCTACATTCCAAGGAGCCACATGAATGGATGTGTGCTTACTGAGCTACACTCCAAGGAGCCACATGAATGGAGGTGTGCTTACTGGGCTACATTCCAAGGAGCCACATGAATGGAGGTGTGCTTACTGAGCTACATTCCAAGGAGCCACACGAATGAAGGTGTGCTTACTGAGCTACATTCCAAGGAGCCACATGAATGGATGTGTGCTTACTGAGCTACATTCCAAGGAGCCACATGAATGGAGGTGTGCTTACTGGGCTACATTCCACGGAGCCACATGAATGGATGTGTGCTTACTGGGCTACATTCCAAGGAGCCACATGAATGGATGTGTGCTTACTGAGCTACATTCCAAGGAGCCACACGAATGAAGGTGTGCTTACTGGGCTACATTCCAAGGAGCCACATGAATGGAGGTGTGCTTACTGAGCTACATTCCAAGGAGCCACATGAATGGATGTGTGCTTACTGAGCTACACTCCAAGGAGCCACATGAATGGAGGTGTGCTTACTGAGCTACACTCCAAGGAGCCACATGAATGGATGTGTGCTTACTAAGCTACATTCCAAGGAGCCACATGAATGGATGTGTGCTTACTGAGCTACATTCCAAGGAGCCATACGAATGAAGGTGTGCTTACTGGGCTACATTCCAAGGAGCCACATGAATGGAGGTGTGCTTACTAAGCTACACTCCAAGGAGCCACATGAATGGATGTGTGCTTACTGGGCTACATTCCAAGGAGCCACATGAATGGATGTGTGCTTACTAAGCTACACTCCAAGGAGCCACATGAATGGAGGTGTGCTTACTGGGCTACATTCCAAGGAGCCACATGAATGGAGGTGTGCTTACTGGGCTACACTCCAAGGAGCCAGCTGAATGGATGTGTGCTTACTAAGCTACATTCCAAGGAGCCACATGAATGGATGTGTGCTTACTGAGCTACATTCCAAGGAGCCATACAAATGAAGGTGTGCTTACTGGGCTACATTCCAAGGAGCCACACGAATGAAGGTGTGCTTACTGAGCTACATTCCAAGGAGCCACATGAATGGAGGTGTGCTTACTAAGCTACACTCCAAGGAGCCACATGAATGGAGGTGTGCTTACTAAGCTACACTCCAAGGAGCCACATGAATGGATGTGTGCTTACTGAGCTACACTCCAAGGAGCCACATGAATGGATGTGTGCTTACTGAGCTACATTCCAAGGAGCCACATGAATGGATGTGTGCTTACTGAGCTACATGCCAAGGAGCCACATGAATGGATGTGTGCTTACTGAGCTACATGCCAAGGAGCCACATGAATGACTACCCAAATTCAAGGAACTCAACTCTTTCACATCCTCGCTTTCTTACATGATGCAATAAATGAGTCTTTGATTCTACTGTCCACACATAGCTCCTGCACAGTGGTGACCAGGAGTGAGTCTCCAAATTATATCCCATACTATGCTCCATGCAGTGAAATGAAAGATATTGTTATCATTTGTTCATATGAAACTAAATCTGGTGGTGTGAACACCTGCACATTTCAATGCCTACACTTACTTCCTGGATATCATGTGACCAAACCTTCACAAGTATTCCTGTAATGTTGGCTAAATCTGCAAACACACCAATAAAATGTTAACTCACTTTGATATGACTACTTCAGGAAGAATTTCAGCAAAGGTTTTTTGTGGTTCATCATTGACTTTGAAGTTGCCTTCAATGGGAATGATCTGAAAAAAAGAAAAGAAGCATAATCAATGTAAGGACCCAAAACCACATGCTTAAAAAATGGTCATTCAAGCATATCAAGTATTATGTTGTGCATAATGTGCAAGCCCTTTGGTGTTATCATTTCTCCAAGGAATGGAGAAAACGGCCACTATCACTTTTCAACTGTAAAACTACTCTCCCTGCAAAACCATCAACAACATACATGGCATTCAATACTATTCTGCTCTTACCGCATAATTCAACACACTCTCTGACCACAAAGCAACTACGTACCCAAACAGCAGCTGAGCTTACAAAGACCTTGACTGTCTGCATTGCCTCATCAGAGTGTGTGATATAACTGAAAAACAAAGCTACAGGGGGAAGGAGAAAGCCAGGCAGAGGCTCACCTTCAAAGCCACAGACTGGCCGTTGGACTTGGAGCGAAACACTTCTCCATACACTCCCTCACCAATCTTCACACACTTCTGCATCATCCTGAGAATATAACATGTCACAAGTCACAAAGCAGTGAGCAGCTGATATACTCTTATGCAGGGAAAGAGTAATATTGAAATAATTGTTGAACTTGGTCAAATTGCTTTCTTAAAATAAAAAAACCACATAAAAATGATATAATCAATTCAGTTTACCAGAAAAAAGCCAGCAATAATCTATAATGCAAAAGCGAACAATTTCCAAACCAAAAGCAACATAAATGAAGCCCAAATGACCATGCCATCCCACGGAAAGACCTTAAAGATATAACACTCAAATGTCACAAACTGAAACTACTCGACATCCCTCCTGGTTAGAGAACAGTAGTGGTGTTCCATAATCACGCTGTGACAGACTTTTACAGTGTTAGTGTACATGTCATAAACAGCCTTTCTCCACCACTCGCTGCCATTTCTGTACCAACCTCACTGTAAGCCAGGCTTCTGCTGTTCTCTCTCACATTTCTCTACTCAGTGTTCTGAATTTAGCAGCCAAGTGACAACCTTAGACAAATGCTTGTTCAAGTTTGTTGTTCCCCACATGGTTGCTAAATTTAGAAGAATGGGTTTGAGAAAACTGGAGAGCCAGCCCACACCTCTGCCAGGCAGTGAGGAGCAGTATGGGACAGGCAGTGAGGGGCAGTATGGGACAGGCAGTATGGGACAGGCAGTGAGGGGCAGTATGGGACAGGCAGTGAGGGGCAGTATGGGACAGGCAGTGAGGGGCAGTATGGGACAGGCAGTGAGGGGCAGTATGGGACAGGCAGTGAGGGGCAGTATGGGACAGGCAGTGAGGGGCAGTATGGGACAGGCAGTGAGGGGCAGTATGGGACAGGCAGTGAGGGGCAGTATGGGACAGGCAGTGAGGGGCAGTATGGGACAGGCAGTATGGGACAGGCAGTGAGGGGCAGTATGGGACAGGCAGTGAGGGGCAGTATGGGACAGGCAGTGAGGGGCAGTATGGGACAGGCAGCTAGGTTGGTGGGCAGCCCTACAGGACATTGAAATTGGAGGATAGGCAAAATGTACAAAGAAAAAGTAATCTGGGGGCTTTTGCATCCAGGACGAAAATATGATTGAACAAGAAGGCAAAGCCCATACGACTCACATGCTTGACCTTGACCTTTATATGACCTTGACCTTAGGTGACCTTCAAGGTCAAGGTCAAACAACTAAACCTACCAATGACATCATACACAAAGAAATGCTTTACACATTTTCCCTACCAAAATACATGTGACCTTGACCCAAGGTCAAGGTCATCCAAGGTCATGCAACACAAAGCTGTTAATTCAAGACATAGGAAGCACAATGGTGCTTATTGGCACTTTCTACCATGAGATATGGTCACTTTTAGTGGTTCACTACCCCATTTTGGTCACATTTCATAAGGGTCAAAGTGACCTTGACCTTGATGATATGTGACCAAATGTGTCTCATGATGAAAGTATAACATGTGCCCCACATAATTATTAAGTTTGAAACAGTTATCTTCCATAGTTCAGGGTCAAGGTCACTTCAAAATATGTATACAATCCAACTTTGAAGAGCTCCTGTGACCTTGACCTTGAAGCAAGGTCAACCAAACTGGTATCAAAAGATAGGGCTTGCTTTGACCTATATACCACTTGTAGCTAAGGTCGCCATTCTCAATAACGTGGGAGAAAATTGGGAAAATGTGAAAAATGACTGTTTTTGAGACCACATTTATGGCTCCTGTGACCTTGACCTTGAAGCAAGGTCAAGTCACTATGTATGTTTTTTGAGGCCTTGTCATTATACACCATCATGCCACATTTGGTGTTGATAGACTTAATATTCTCTGAGAAAAATCCAACGTTTAAGTTTTTTCCGCCCGGACGGACGCCCAGACGACACGGCTGAGTACATAGACTCACTTTTGCTTCGCATGTGAGTCAAAAATTATTATTTTGCAATTTTTATTTAAAATTAATTTCATTTCCTTTATTTACAAATGTTTGCAATGTCCTAACAAAATTGACTATGTGAAGCATTTTTTCTTTGAATGTCCATCATTTTGTACATCTTGGAATCAGTGAAGACAGAAATTTTAGGATTTACAGCACATAATGTAAGTTTCACAAGTCTAAATATGATATTTGCACTGCGAGGAAAAAACATTAGAGGACAAAAATCATTGAGATAGTCAGAGTCTGTACCACTCTTTAAATACCACTGCATCAAGCAGCCGGTCTTTCCAACGTTAATGTTTTGGGGGCTTCTCCAGCAGAAACTCAAATCCAAAGAACAAAATACCCATGCAAACTTCAAGCAGAAGGGGCAGGTGTATCAGACCCAAGGTTATACATGTGCCATCAAGGAAGATCCCACCTTGGGGGAATGCAGTCCTTGAATGAAATGACATCTGCCTGGCCACACAGGTGGAGGATCTTGGTTCGAGGAGACTCCACCAGCCCCGACCTCTTGCTCCTGGTTGGCGTCAGCAGCTCCTGTTGCAATGAGAGATTTGGTTTTATATAGCAACTATTCACCCATATCTGGGACTCAAATTGATCTACATTTCCCCCCCGAGATCACTGGACTGCTTCATCAATCCAACACACATCACGTTTAACCCTTACCCTGTTGTCATAACTGACCGTTTGGTCAGTCATTGCTACAGAAAAGAAGAAGCTACATTTCAAGGACGAGACATCTACCCTTTTATTTTGCACATGCCCTTCTAACCACTGAACACAATATAGCAAAACCTATACAGATATACTCACAATTGAGCAAAAAACAAATCCATGTCATTATTTTAAGAAGATGTTACACAACTGTAAAAATGAGCCTCTCGGGGACTGTTTAGTTTTGCCACATCCACTGTAATTGATAGCCTAGTTTCCCTGTCTGGGGGGACAAGAAGTAGGTCAGTTGCTGCCCAGCAGCTTTCCCTCTTTGTTTCCTAATGATGAGAGCATCAGAATGAATAATTTTCTACAAGTTTGGCTCACCCGTACTCCTCATTCATAGTTTTTCTCTCCTGACTGTTTGGAGGGTCCGTACTTAGTGTTTCACTGCTCCAGTAGAAGACAACAGATTTCAATTTAGACTTCATGTCTTGGAGTGTGATGATGCAGAGTGAGTGCACCCCTGCAGGCGCGTTTATGAACAATGGAGCGGGAGGAGCACACAGAGACAATTCATTTTGAGAGACTCAATTCACTGTGTAGAGTGTGTGGAGAAAGATCAAAGAGACAACGTGACAGTTTTCCTGTGAGACTGTGCAAGGACTATGCTACAGATCTTCAAAATATTCATGGAATTACTGTGAATACTAATGAGTGACATCCTCTTGCAGATAGCATATAGATGGAGCTTCAGTTTAATATTAGACTTTCCCGTCATTTGCTCCTGCAGAATACTTGTAACAGTTAAGCCTATTCAGTGTACAAAGATGTTGTTTTGAAACCTTGTTTCATGTCGGAATATCAACGTCATTGATAAGAAGAGTACTCTACGTACTCTCCTGAATGTTGCAAATGCAACTGTTCTCGCTGAAGAAACAAACAAAAGGACAAAAACTCAATGTTGATATGTGGAATGCCAAGGATTTTAAACTTGTCTGACCACAAAAGGACCGAGAACAACTTAAATTTCGATGAAAAATATACAGTCCATTTCCTAAGTTTCCCTGTGTTGCTACTTCCCTCCAGTGTGCATTATGGACAGTAGCCTAGAAAATTACATTCTCATGGTCTTCAAGGTAGTCTAAATGATCGCTAGGTAAGTGACACCACTGCATGACTTATTGATAGTTTCATTGCGCAAAGTAGCTTTACTCTAGAAATTAGCATGTTTTCTGCATAGGTTGTCGAAGTTAATGAATTTTCCTCTTCAAGTCAAATATCATCACTGCAAACTGTTGTAACTCATGACACAAAAGTAGCCTGCAACAATTCATCACCAATGCTGCATATACTGTATTTGATATTAATTGAAAGAGTATTCTTCGGGCTATTGAATGATCCAATCTGGATTTGTCTACTTTGTTTTCGCGTACACACAAGTGAAGAAAACAATGTATACCCTACTCAGAGGCTTAAAGCGTAGGCTGAAATCGGAGGCAAGAGATAGGGCTGTGTCAGGTTACACCCATCCGGCCACGGCAGGAAGGAAATTCCCACTGGGGCCTCCGAACTAAAGAGGTCGCTCTGGCACAGCCGTGACATGGACACAAACACATGGACACATACGCACACACAAACACATATACACACATGCACACACACACATGCACACACACACACACATGCACACACACACACACACGCTTGCTTCTTACCATGCACGCGCACACTGCGGGCGTTGCTGAGGCGGGTGGCGTTCAAGAGGCTATTGAATGCACGGCAGCTGTAGTTGCCTTGGTCCCTGTAACTGACGTCACGCACCGTCAGCACGACACCTGATGACGTCACGCTCGATGTCCCCCGTGTGAAGGGCATCTGGTCTCGCCACCAGGAGACGTCAGCTTGGGGCAGACTGTCGACCACGCAGGTGAGAGAGAGGGCGTCGCCATGGGCAACTGCAACGCTGTCCCTGGGGCTCAGCTCCACCGTGTCAACCAGATCTGCATGGCAACAACGCTGCGTGACGCACACGTGAACCCCAGAGGTCAGTAGTCAGACATGCCGCAGTCTGTGTCCCCTAGATCGAGTCCAGCATGGTCACTGGATGGACGCATGAGCTTTTATGCTTTTCATAGCATTATTTGTGAACTTTCATGTCGTTCTGTAGGGACAGCGGCACAGTAAGCATAAAACTGAAAGTTATTGCATATTAATGAGTCCATTAGGGGCCCTTCCCCCTGGGGCTTCGAGCCCCCAAAACATAACAATAAAGCCAACGTCATGTTTTGATTAAAGTTGAAATCAATGGTTGCTTTTATTGAGGTTTAAAAAAATCAAAGACGATGTTATCTATTTTTCTCTCGGTCGAGTTATGAATGCTGAAAAACCCTAGATACTATTACACTACTATTATAGAGACACCTGGGTTAACTGATATGAACATTTCATGAAAAGCTTTAGATATTAGTCCATCGATCATTGTCTCAAGCCAAAAGGAATTTCACTAAATACCTGATGGATTTAAGCATCCAATAAATACTAGTTTTCGTGATTTGTATTTCACATAATCACAAATCCAGACCAAGGAGAGACAGATGGTTACATTGACGTTCTGACACTTAGGATATAGGTACAAACAGATCCACCTCTATCGACAAAGTACCCCAAAACACATGCACAAAGGTAAATGTTGGGACAAAGTACAGACTGCAGGATGTTCCAACAGACACAGAACGTAAGTAAGAACGGCGAGCAGGACAAAGTACAGACTGCAGGATGTTCCAACAGACACAGAACGTAAGTAAGAACGGCGAGCAGGACAAAGTACAGACTGCAGGATGTTCCAACAGACACAGAACGTAAGTAAGAACGGCGAGCAGGACAAAGTACAGACTGCAGGATGTTCCAACAGACACAGAACGTAAGTAAGAACGGCGAGCAGGACAAAGTACAGACTGCAGGATGTTCCAACAGACACAGAACGTAAGTAAGAACGGCGAGCAGGACAAAGTACAGACTGCAAGATGTTCCAACAGACACAGAACGTAAGTAAGAACGGCGAGCAGGACAAAGTACAGACTGCAGGATGTTCCAACAGACACAGAACGTAAGTAAGAACGGCGAGCAGGACAAAGTACAGACTGCAGGATGTTCCAACAGACACAGAACGTAAGTAAGAACGGCGAGCAGGACAAAGTACAGACTGCAGGATGTTCCAACAGACACAGAACGTAAGTAAGAACGGCGAGCAGGACAAAGTACAGACTGCAGGATGTTCCAACAGACACAGAACGTAAGTAAGAACGGCGAGCAGAACAAGTGCAGACTGCAGGATGTTCCAACAGACACAGAACGTAAGTAAGAACGGCGAGCAGGCAAAAGTACAGACTGCAGGATGTTCCAACAGACACAGAACGTAAGTACGAACGGCGAGCAGGACAAAGTACAGACTGCAGGATGTTCCAACAGACACAGAACGTAAGTAAGAACGGCGAGCAGGACAAAGTACAGACTGCAGGATGTTCCAACAGACACAGAACGTAAGTAAGAACGGCCACCAGGACAAAGAAAAAGTGGTTGTGGTTACGGTAACCCGACCGACCGTTTTTTCCATGCCAACCTTAATCAATTTTTTTAATCGTGAAGACAAAAATTGAAGGTCAACAACAAACTACGTGCTGTCCCATCTTCCCTGCCCTATGAACACGCGGGGAACCCACTATGTGAGTGAAAATAAAAGCGTTTTCAGCGAAAGAGAAATTTGATGTATGTTCGATCTGGTTTCTTCTATTAAAAAAACAACTCTCAGTTCAGGCCGACCTGCCGACCCATCTGTTCGGGTTCACGTAGCCACACCTCTGCTTCCCCTAGGGGACAGCTTTGGATGGCGGGATGGCGGGATGGGGGGATGGAGTTTAACGGCCTATCAGCAATTGTAGGCTATGTAAGGCCACGTAGCCACATCTCTGTTTCCCCTAGGGGACAGCTTTGGATGGCGGGATGGCGGGATGGGGGGATGGAGTTTAACGGCCTATCAGCAAGTGAAGGCTATGAAAGGCCACTGAGCACAAAAATCACGAGAATATTTTTGAGTAAACGCAAATCAAGTCACGTTGTTCCTAGCTTTTCGCCTCTTACGAATCGCGTAGGGAGACACGGTGGGTCTATTCTGACCCCCAACCAACAGGGGGCGACAGCTTTGGGGGTGGGAGAGAGGCGGGCTTACAGGCAAGGCGTAGCAGGGCGGGCTGGCTGTAGAGACTGGCGGTGGCCGTGCTGGCAATGCACTGGTACTGACCACGGTCCGAGGGCCCGGGCTTCATGAGGACCAGGGTTCCGTTTGCATGCACTTGTTGTCCGTCCTTCACCGGCATGTCTGCATCCCCAAACCTCCAGCTGGAAGATAAGCAAGAGTTCTTTTACTCTCTCACAACTGGGATGGTTGCTAAAACCACCACCCTTCTCTCTCTCTCTCTCTCTCTCTCTCTCTCTCTCTCTCTCTCTCTCTCTCTCTCTCTCTCTCTCTCTCTCTCTCTCTCTCTCACACACACACACACACACACACACACGCACACTTGAGAATATCTTGATTCTTAAAAATAGATAGAAGTTTGTTTGGGACGGCATATGCTATTTTTCTTGTTGTTGTTTACATTCCGCCAGTAGGTTCCCCTTTTTATGTGACGAGTGATATAGCAAATGTAATAGAGCTTTTGGAGAAATTTTTGCTAGAAACTGAAGAGAAATATGAAAGCCGCAATCTAATGTTGTGTGGGGACTTTAACGCACGTACGGGAAACTTCAATGTATGTGAAGACATTTCACTAAGCGTGCGAGGCGAGGTCTACGAGGACCAGCGGAACTCATGTGATAGTCATTAACACTTTTGGGCGATCGCTTCTTTCATTATGCCTTGCATTTGGTCTACGCATTGTGAATGGATTAACGAGGGGCTGTTCTGAGAAATTTACATTTGTCTCGGGAACTGGATCAAGTGTGATAGATTACTGTGTTTTTTCTGCAGATCTGTTGCATGTGTGTGAATATTTGAGTGTAGGAGAGGCAACTAGTTCGCCTCACTTGCCAGTGGAACTAAATTTAGCTTGCAACAAGTGCATGTGATGTATCAATGGACAGAATAGTATGGAATAGGAATATGGAAGGTGTCTACATCGAAAACTTATGTGCGGCTTTAAACAGAGCAAATATAAATAATGTGTTGTCGACTTGCAATGTTCATTCAATTGTGGAAGTTCTGTCGATGTGCATGACTACATCAGCTGATTTTCTTAAAAATACTTTTAAGCAAACGTTAAGGAAGGGGTACAGGTGGTTCGATAGAGAATGTCATGAGTTTAAGAAGATAGACAAAAACTACGTAAATTTCAGTTTACCCGCAAAAAGGATGACAAATGCCGCTACATTAAAAGCAGAAATGACTATAAAGCGTTGCTAAGAGGAAAGAAATTTAAATTCAAACAGAAAATGACAGAATGTTTGTGACAACTTACGAAATACGGGTGTGTTTTGGAAGTCATTGAAAATGTTATATTATAGAAAGCAAACAGCGTGCCCGATTATACCAGATGTTTGGGCGCAGCACTTCCAAGAAGTCTATGCAGAACACGAAAGTAGGCTTTTGCCAGTTTACAATAGCATAAGATCAACAAATGAGTTCGGCAGCGATACAGATTGCCTGAATGAACCTATTCTAGGGACGGAAGTGGTGGAATCAATCAAGAAATTGGGAGGAGGAAAAGCAGGAGGAGATGGAATATTGGTGGAAATGATGAAATGTTCAGCTCATGTTATTGTACCCTTTTTTGTGAGGTTGTTCAATGCAATTTTAGACACTGGCGACTTCCCACGACCTTGGTGTGAATCCGTTATTTGCCCATTACACAAAAGGAGTGATCAAACACATCCAGACAATTACAGAAGTATCACCTTGACTAGTGCTTTTAGCAAAGCATTTCTACACATTGTACAAAATAGAATTGATCGATGGTTGGATCTGAATGAAATCATTGTAGAAGAACAGGCTGGATTTCGTAAGGGGTATTCCACCTTCGATAATATATTTGTATTACATGGAATAGCTGAAAAGTATTTGGCTCATAAAAGGAAGTTGTATGTAGCTTTCATAGATTTTAGTGTGATGGGGGTGGAGGCAAGGCTTGATGGTACAAGGGCCCAGGCATGAGACAAAATCGCTGCTGCTTTCCACAATGTTATCGTTACCCATGGGTATAGGAGCTGCGGGCTCGTCCCAGGCCGGTTGGTAATGGCCTATACCAAACCCAAGACCATGGTGGCAGTGGTTTCTCCCCCAGATGGGATGGGGGTCTCTCTCGACCTGCCGACAGTTCCTCCTTATCAAACAAATGCGCGGACCTCAGGGGAGCCAGGCTTGGGATCAGTGGTCGTGATCTCAGGCTGTCTCTGGGTTGTGTTTTCCTAATGATAGAAAAAGGCTCATTGCTGCCTTATACTTACTCGAAATTATTCACACCAAGTGTTGCCTCGATAGGCATAACAAAGTCAACCGAATGAATATTGCACCATTGCAATCAGATGTCTTAATTTAGAGAAAGCATCAAATTTGTCTCTTGTATCTAACAATTTAGGCATAGCGCGCGAGAACGACAGGAGGGAACTGTCCGCGGTCACATGTCAAGTTCAATTAACAAACGATAAGGAAAGGCCGCTCTGCGACCCTCCCGGACTGATAAGCTACATAGTAGGCTGGTCTTACAACATATATAACATGGGCATCTGAGACGCAGGATACATGATAGAGGGAGGAGAGAGGGGAACCAATGTCGGGGGGGGGGGGGGGGAGGGAGGGAGGGAGGGAGAGAGAGAGAGAGAGAGAGAGAGAGAGAGAGAGAGAGAGAGAGAGAGAGAGAGAGAGAGAGAGAGAGAGAGTCCATGTAAAGACTTCGAGCTTCACTTCACCCGGTCACATTAGGAAAGCGTTCGACAATGTAAATAGGTCTGCCCTCTGGACAATTCTCGAGAAATATGGATTTACTGGTAAAGTGTGCAAAGTGTTAAAATCAATGTATGAAAATGTAAAATGTTGTGTTCGGTCCGGAAATACGATTTCTGAGTATTTTCCGTGCTTCCGCGGACTGAAACAGGGGTGCAAATGCAGTCCGAAAATTTTTTCCATTGTTATCAATACCCTCGCCACTGAAATCAAAGACAAGAGTAAACATGGCATTCAACTTATGGCTAATACACCAGAGATATCTATTTTACTATTTGCTGATGACATCGTTCTACTATCGGGCACGGTCATAGGTCTACAGAACCAGATTGACATCTTGAAAACGGCATCAGGTAGACTGGGTCTTGATGTAAATCTTCAGAAAACGAAAATAATGATCTTCCGTAAAGGAGGACATATTGCTGCACATGAACGTTGGCATTTAAATGGTCAAGGATTAGAAGTGGTCAATGCATACAAATATTTAGGATACTGTTTTACGACCAAGTTGAGTTCTAACGTTGCCTTGGTTGAACTGGCTTCAAGAGGAAAGGCAGCAGTGGTCCAGATTAGTAAGAATCTGAAAAAAAACTCAGCTATGTGGTCCCAGATTTATTCTTCAAGATATTTGAGTGTCAAGTGCAGCCCATTTTACTTTATGCATCCGAAGTCTGGGGTCTTAGCAAATGTGATGTTATTGAAACTGTCCATCTGTACAGTCTTAAACAATTTTTAAATGTATCTGTAAAGACCCCTAATATCATGATTTATGGGGACACTGGACGATACCCTTTATCGGTTA
This sequence comes from Theodoxus fluviatilis, assembly GCA_034096865.1. Classification (NCBI taxonomy): domain Eukaryota; kingdom Metazoa; phylum Mollusca; class Gastropoda; order Cycloneritida; family Neritidae; genus Theodoxus; species Theodoxus fluviatilis. The sequence continues at coordinate 36,953 of JAWQFJ010002664.1, read as the reverse complement.
ACGCAACTATGCGAATAGCTAAGTACTGGCTTAAAATCCTGAAAATGGACGAAGACAGATTGCCAAAAAGGGTATACAGAATGCTCTCAAAAACAATTGAGTACGGAAACAACTGGGCATACAGGCTACGTACCATGTTAAGGGAAAACAATTTGGAATATATGTGGGAAAGTCAAGTTGTTCAGAGCGAGTCGTCTTTTCTGTGTCGCCTGAAAGATGCTTTGATTAACAGATACAGAGAGAAATGGACGAATGAGCTGTACATGAGTGACAGATATGCAGTATACAGGGAGTTTAAAACCACGTTTGGAGTAGAGGCATATTTGTATAAAGTAGATACAAAGATCTTCAGAGAGGCATTTATTAAATTTCGATTTGGCATTACTGAAATGTACATCCATAAACACCGGTTTGATACAATGATCCAGACAATATGTCCATTGTGCCAGGAAGAGGATGAAGATGAATATCATATTTTGATCAGATGCCCAGCAATAAGTGATCTGAGAAGTAAATATGTGGTTCCGCACATTACCGAAGGTATCAATGTATTCGTGCAATTAATGGGAGCAGATGAGCTAACAAAAGTACGAGCTGTATGCACCTACCTTTATCATGTGATGAAGAGGAGAGGAGTTGCAATGTCAGAGACAAATGGAGTCAATTTGTAAATGAAGCAGGTGATGGAGATTGTACTGTATTGTTCATACGTAATGGGCTGGAGGCCCTTTCAATTAAGTTCAGTTCAGTTCAGTTCTCTCTCTCTCTCTCTCTCTCTCTCTCTCTCTCTCTCTCTCTCTCTCTCTCTCTCTCTCTCTCTCTCTCTCTCCAACTCTCTCTCTTGCTCCTCACCACTAGGATGGTTGCTGAGATCACACCCCTTCTTTCTCTCTCCACTCTCTCTCACTCTCACCACTGGGATGCCTCTTGACAACCTGACTGTAAGAGCAAAACAGAAAACTGTACAGTTGCTGAAGACGATGTGGAATCTCCATACTGCGAATACGACATTTTCCCGATTATATGATGCCCAGGTACAGCCACCCTTACTTTATGGTTCTGAGATGTGGGGACTAGAAAAAAGAGACTGTATTGAGGAGGCACACATGTTTGCATGCAAGTGAATTTTTAATATAAGTGCAACAACATTCTAACATTATGTCTCACAGTGAACTTGGTAGGTATCCCCTGTATATAAATACAGTGACCCGAGCGGTGAAATACTGGCTGCGACTGTGTAAGATGGCTGCTGACAGACTGCCCAAACAAACCTATACTATGTTACTGAAGGCGAATACAACAGTAAAAATGAACTGGATACAATCTGTCCAATAATGCCTATCGAAACTTGGGTTCGAGTATGTATGGACAAATGGTGGGACTAACAATGAAAAAGGTTTTATCCGGGTTCTCAGACAGATATTGCGTGTGTTGTGAAGATTCTCGATTATGCTCGAAGTGTTGCAGGCGCAGTTGTTTTGGTGTATCGGTCAGGTCATTGACCGACTCCTGACCCAGTTAAGCTCAAATTAGCTTGTTGTGACCAGTACGTCAGTCGTGTCGCAGCTGGAGGGTGATAGTATATTCGATATTGTACTGGTAGTTTCTGGAATGTGTGTAAATGTATATAAGGAGCGAGAAAGCGAGAGTGGAGGAGAGCAGCAGATACGACCGAGATAATGTGAGAGATTATCTTGCGTGAGGAGAAGCGAGCCTCTGCTGTACTGTGTGCAGAGTGAAGCTGCCAGCGATCGAGTACTACGAATTGCTGTTGGTTGATTTTCACCACTGTGTTTTCATCAGTGCGTGAATAAAGTTTATCGGAAACGACCGCCAGTGTCTGTCACTTCGACTTCCTAGCGCAAGCCAGGAGAACCCTCGTACATCAGGATATTGCAAGAGAAGAGTGCAACATTGGTTCCGCAGACGGCGAACAGTCCAAGCAGTGACAGTGACGACGGAAATGGACGGCGACAAGCGCGTGACTCGAGCCGCCGCACGCGCGGAGGCGACAGAGCAACCGACGGAGGACATCGCAATGATGATGAAACTCCTGCTCGACCAACAGAGACAGCAGAGAGAAGCCCAGGAGGAGGAAAAACGACACCGAGAACGGAAAGAGCTAGAAGAAGCCGAGCGTCGCCAGCAAGTAGCTGCAGACCGCGAGCGGGACAAGGCAGAGGAGAAGGCAGATCGCCTGCGTCAGGAAGATTTGCTGCAGACCATCAAAGCTGGGACAGAGGGACTGCAGAGGGAAATCGAGGCAGTAAGCTGTAGCCTAAGAGAGGAGATAGGTCGCATTGATGCTAACCTCCAGCAAGAAACAGCACGCCTCGACTCCCTCGAAGGGGAAGTAACCCGCCTCGACACCGTCATCTGCAGACTGGAGAAAAAGCTGGAAGAAAAGATCAGAAACCTTTCCTTTCATCGGGAGGGACAGCGTGGATATATCAAGTGTTATAACTGCAATAAGATAGGCCACATCGCTCGCCGCTGTCCACAGAGGAAGGAGAAAGCCACCACCTCCCAGGAAAACTCCACCCTGCACCGGCTCAAGAGCGTGCGCGTAGACCAAGGAGGAGCGGCGATCGAGGTTCACATCGACGGCAACCGTCATCAGGCGCTGATCGACTCAGGAGCGACCATTTTGGTGTTAAAGACTGGCCTGTGCCCCTTCCAGAGAAGAGAGGAATCAGCAATGGTGCTCACTGACGTCATGAACAGACCGATCCCTGTGCACGGTGTCGTGACAGTGAAGGTGAAGGCCGGTGAGCTTGTTATTTCTCACCCCTTCGTGATCGCCGATGTAGAAGATGACGTCATCCTGGGGATAGACTTTTTGCAGAAGCATTGCTGTGTTATAGACTGGGGACGGTCCCTCCTGCTGATTGATGGGCACCACGTGCAGTTGAAGGGTCTTGAGGGTGAAGGGAATGCTTCACTGCGGCCCTCGGGTGCCTTGAGGCGGATCACTGCTCAAGAGACGCCTCTGGCAGCCGCACAGAGACAGGACCCTGACCTGCAGCCCATCATCCGCTGGATGGAGGACAGGCCTGTCCGCCCACCCTGGAGGAAGGTCGCCGTTACCAGCCCTGTCACCAAGGCGTACTGGACCCAGTGGGATGCCTTGCATCTGGCGGATGGAGCGCTGTACAGAAAGTGGATGGACGAGAAGGGAGAAACCTGCCGCCTTCTCCCTGTTCAGCCGAGAGCCATGCAGGAGGAAGCTCTGAGACAGCTACACGATGACCCAACAGCTGGCCACCTCGGAAGGCAGAAGACGTACCGACGCGTCTGTGAGCGGTACTTTTGGATTGGTCGACACAAGTCCGTTCACAACTTGAGTCGGTGCTGTGCCATCTGTGCCTCACGGACAAGACCCCACAGTCGCCGTAGTGGCTCTAGCAAGACTGACAGTTCTACAATGGTCGCCAGGCCATTGGTGGATACCCCTGTGAAGTGCCCCAGGGTGTGGAGACGCTCCAGGATATGCTGCAGGCAGTGGGAAAGTCCGCAAGGACACACCTGCAGCGGAGCGTGGACGGAATGAAGACTGGTTACGACCGCAAGGCCTATCACCAGACCTCTCCTGATGGCACTGCACCATGGTACTCCAACCCACGGGCTGAGAAGGGATGCACCACCAAGCTGGCCCGGCACCAGCAGGACGTTTCGTGAACCGTGCCCGTCTCTGGAAGTACCAGGGAGAACTACCGCCGGGCTGGGGGCAGTCGCCACGACGCCACCCTGACCCGACCGACAACGAGCTTAGACAAACACTGTATCAGGGTGGAATGACCCCTGAGGACGTACAGACATACACGTGGCGAGGGCGGCGTGTGACGCGCCCCTCTCGCTTCCTGTGAGGAGTTCTTTTTTTCAGTGACAGTATGGACAGTGGTCTTGCAGACATTGACCCCATTGACTGGTCAGAAGCTACCGCAAGGAAGCTTACGCCCCTGTGTCAGGTTTCTGCATCTATGCCACTCATTTAGTAGATTCTTGGACTACCTGGACTGCGAATTGACTTTTCCCGGTATTTTGTCAGTTGTTGATGATGATAATGTTGTTGCTAGTTGCGTATTTTTGAGGTGTTAGTTTATGGTGTTTTGTAAATTTAATGGTGGAGTTGTATATGTAGTGAGACCGACGAGGTCGTTTCGGTCTTTAGGGGAGGAGCTATGTTGTGAAGATTCTCGATTATGCTCGAAGTGTTGCAGGCGCAGTTGTTTTGGTGTATCGGTCAGGGCTTTGACCGACTCCTGACCCAGTTACGCTAAAATTAGCTTGTTGTGACCAGTACGTCAGTCGTGCCGCAGCTGGAGGGTGATAGTATATTCGATATTGTACTGGTAGTTTCTGGAATGTGTGTAAATGTATATAAGGAGCGAGAAAGCGAGAGTGGAGGAGAGCAGCAGATACGACCGAGATAATGTGAGAGATTATCTTGCGTGAGAAGAAGCGAGCCTCTGCTGTACTGTGTGCAGAGTGAAGCTGCTAGCGATCGAGTACTACGAATTGCTGTTGGTTGATTTTCACCACTGTGTTTTCATCAGTGCGTGAATAAAGTTTATCGGAAACGACCGCCAGTGTCTGTCACTTCGACTTCCTAGCGCAAGCCAGGAGAACCCCCGTACATCAGGATATTGCAAGAGAAGAGTGCAACACGTGATTGCTACCGACAGGAATAGAGCATGAAGCTTACTGAGAGCGATCAGCTTACGTTATACAGTTCGTTTAAACAGAAGTTAGAATGCAAAAGCTATTTCAATAGTGTGAATATTTAAAAATTTAGGGATGCTTTTGTTCGCTTCCGTCTTTGGAACAACGATCTCAAATCGAACCAAAGAATGAGCCTAACTCGAGGAAAGAATGTCCATTCTGCCCAGAGTATGAAGACGAAAGTCACTTTTTAATCCACTGTCCACAGTATGATGATCTGAGGAAAAAATATATCATAAAACATATACAGAGAAAACATTCCGCAATGGTAAAATATCTCCTCAACGTACGAAATGTAATAAGAACACGAGATGTTGCAATGTTTATTTTTATGCCTTTCAACTACGCAACGTGTACTGTGGGAGTTGTCTATCCCTATCTGTAATCCTGTACCTGTTTGTACATATCTTTTAATCTAAGATGGGTCGTCGGCCTTAATAAAGTCATCAATCAATCAATCAATCAACCACTGGGATGGTTGCTGAGATCACATCCCTTCCTTCTCTCTCCAGCTCTCTCTCACTCTCACCACTGGGATGGTTACCGCTTGCGATTTTGGGCAGAAGAAGGATACAAGTTTACTTTCGAGCAAGCCGGTTTTCATGCAAACCATTCCACGATCGACCACATTTTTTGCACTGTACTCAATAGCTGTCAATAACGTATACGGAGAAGGTCGTGGCAAACTCTATGCTGCCTTGTTGACTTCAAAAAGGCCTTTGATTCCGTTAATCGTTCATGTCTGTGGAGCGTTCTGAAAAAGCTGGGTCTCTCTACTAAGTTTATGAATATGCTGAAAGCTGTGTACGCACACTATGAAGCCAGTGTATGGTGGGGAAATGATTTGTCGGATGCCTTTGATAGTCCAGTCGGCGTGAGACAGGGGTCAGTTGAGTCGCCAAAAAATTTTTGTCTATACATTACATATGTAGCAGATTACATACGGGACAATGGGCGCCATGGAGTGCAGTTACTGCCAGGAACGAAAGAACTGTTTTCTCTTTTATTTGCAGATGACATCGTGCCACTGTCCACTACTCCTGTAGGTCTACAACGCCAACTTGATAGTCTGAGCAAAGCATCGAGTCATCTCGGCCTCTCTGTTAATAATGAAAAAACTAAGGTAATGGTTTTCATAAAAGGGGGCTTTATGGGTAGAGAAGAACGATGGACCATAGGTGGAAATAACGTGGAGGTAGTGAACAGGTAAATTTATCTGGGTTTTGTTTTTACCACTAAGCTGTCCATTTCCGTGGCTCTCGATTGTCAAGTGGTCAAAGCAAAGCATAAAATTCTGCAGTTGTTAAGAACCATGAGAACTCTACACTCCCAGAGCGTCACTGTCTTCTTTAAGCTGTTTAATGCCCAGGTGCTACCGGCATTGTTGTATGGTGCACAGCTATGTCGATTGACCAAAAGGCACAACGTGGAAAAAGCACATCTATTTGCATGTAAGCGTAGATCTGAAATCCCCCAATAACATGTGTTATGGCGAACTGGGCAGATACCCTCTTTTCCTCACCCCCACTCTTCAGGCGGTGAAATATTGGTTTAGATTGTGTAAAATGCCGACCAACAGAATAGCCAAGCAAGCATATATTATGTTATCTTGCTCCAATATACCCGAAGATATGAATTGGGTGAAAGCTGTAGAAATGTGTTTATCTCGTCTTGGCTTCACTTACATATGGAACAACTGTGGCACATTGAACGAGAAGAGTTTCCTTCGTAGTTTGAAACCAAGACTGCGAGACTGTTACCTGCAAGAATGGAGCTCGGCACTTGACGAAAGCAACAGATTTGGTTTTTATAAGACTTTTAAAGTAACCTTTGAATGTGAGCAATATTTATCATGTTTAAACATAAGGAAATTTCGTATTGCGTATATTCGTTTCCGCTTTGGATGTGATGACCTAAAAATGAATTTACGGTCAAGAAAAGATTATAATTTTGACAAGAACTGTCTATTCTGTGACAAAATCGACAACGAAGCTCACTTTTTATGTAACTGAAGTGTGTATGATGATATTAAGCAGAAATATTTAGTGAAACATTTTAAATATGTATATCCTCCAGATTTAACACATTTCATGATTGGAAAAGAGCCAAGGATGACTCGAGATATTTCCATGTTCATATTTTATGCATTTGAACGTCGCATGCAGAAACTGCAAGAGATTTCAGCAGACGCTCAAGATGAACATTAAACAAAACTTGATATAGCTAGAAACAACTTTTACCCTGGTGTCTAATTGTTTCATTTTATTTGAACTTACGTACTGACGAGTTTGACATATCATCTTATCATCAGAAGATTATGTTCTATTTTTGACTCATTCAACCGATACAATAACTTTTAATATGTACATATGTGTATATTCCTACGTGATGGGTCGTCGGACGCAAATAAAGAATCAATCAATCAATCAAACCAATGAGATGGTTGCTGAGATCACATCCCTTCTTTCTCTCTCCAGCTCTCTCACTCTCACCAATGGGATGGTTGTTGAGACCACACCTCTTCTTTCTCTCTCCAGCTCTCTCTCGCTCTCATCACTAGGATGGTTGCTGAGACCACAATCCCACTTTCTCTCTCTCCAGCCCTCTCTCACTCCCAACTAGAATGGTTGCTGAGATAATACCCCTTCTTTCTCTCTCTCCCTCTCTCTCTCCAACTCTCTTTCACTCACAACTAGGACGGTTGCTGAGATCATACCCCTTCTTTCTCTTTCTCTAACTCTCTTTCACTCAACTAGAACGGTTGCTGAGATCACACCCCTTCTTTTTCTCTCTCGCCAACTCTCTCTCACTCACAACTGGGATGGTTGCTGATAATCACACACCTTCTTTCTCTCTCTCCAACTCTCTCTCATGCACAACTAGGATGGTTGCTGAGATCACACCCCTTCTTTCTCTCTCTCCAACTCTCTCTCACTCACAACTGGGATGGTTGCTGATTTCACACACCTTCTTTCTCTCTCTCCAACTCTCTCTCACTCACAACTAGGATTGCTGCTCAGATCATACCCCTTCTTTCTCTCTCTCTCTCTCTCTAACTCTCTCTCACTCACAACTAGGATTGCTGCTGAGATTACAATCCTTCTTTCTCTCACTCTCTCTCTCACTCTCACCAGTGAGATGGTTGCTGAAATCACACCCCTTCTTTCTCTCTCTCCAACTCTCTCTCTCTCTCATGCACAACTAGGATGGTTGCTGAGATCACACCCCTTCTTTCTCTCTCTCCAACTCTCTCTCACTCACAACTAGGATTGCTGCTGAGATTACAATCCTTCTTTCTCTCGCTCTCTCTCTCACTCTCACCAGTGAGATGGTTGCTGAAATCACACCCCTTCTTTCTCTCACTCTCTCTCTCGCTCTCACTACTGGGCTTGTTGCTGAGACCTCACTCCTTCTTTCTCTCTCTCCAACTCACATATTGTATACATTTAGTAGTGACTACTGCTGTGCAGATGGGCTGTCGGCCTATGAATAAACTCCTTTCGTTAGTTCGTTCTCTCTCCCCAACTCACATATTGTATACATTTAGTAGTGACTACTGCTGTGCAGATGGGCTGTCGGCCTATGAATAAACTCCTTTCGTTAGTTCGTTCTCTCTCCCCAACTCACATATTGTATACATTTAGTAGTGACTACTGCTGTTCAGATGGGCTGTCGGCCTATGAATAAACTCCTTTCGTTTGTTCGTTCTCTCTCTTCAACTCCCCCCCCCCCCCTTTTTTTTCTTTCAGCCTTGACTGGACAAAGCAACTGTCAAGACCTTGTGGTAGTGTTCACTGTAGTCTGAACGAAGACCGAGTGATACTGTATTGCATCTTCTGTGGTCTCCATTGACATAGTCTGATGTTCCACCTTCTGTTCCATTTACTGTGTGTGGTATTGTATCTTGTGTAATCTCGGATAAGACTGTGTGCATGTGACCCTCTATCTTCAGCTTCCATCTATACTGTGTGGCATGGCATCGTGTTTCTATTTTCACAGTGTGGTTAGGTACCGCGTGACTCGATTTACATAGTGTGGTATTGTATCTTGTGTAATCTCGGATAAGACTGTGTGCATGTGACCCTCTATCTTCAGCTTCCATCTATACTGTGTGGCATGGCATCGTGTTTCTATTTTCACAGTGTGGTTGGGTACCGCGTGACTCGATTTACGTAGTGTGGTATTGTATCTTGTGTTTCTGTTTTTACAGTGTGGCTGTATACTACGTATTTCGAGTTACATAGTGTGGTGTTGTATCTTGTGTTTCTGTTTTTAGAGTGTGGTTATGTAACGCGTGTTTCGATTTACATAGTGTGGTATAGTGTCTTGTGTTTCAATTTTCACATTGTGGTCATGCACCGTGTGATTCAATTTTCATAATGTGGTTTGTATCTTGTGTTTTGATTTTCACGGCTGTACCTTGTGTTTTGCTTTTCAAGTAATATCTTGTGTTTCGATTTTCATAGTGATGTATCGTGTGTTTCAATTTTTATAGCATTGCATCTTGTACTTCAATTTTCATAGCTATATATTGTGTTACGATTTTTACAGCTGAATCTTTTGTTTTGATTTTCATAGTGTTGTATCTTGTGTTTCGATTTTCACAGTAATATCTTGTGTTTTAATCTTCACAGTTGTATCTTGTGTTTCGAATTTCATAGTTGTATCTTGTGTTTCGATATTCATAGTGTTGTTTCTTGCGGCTCTATTTTCATATTCTGAAATTGTGTCTTGTTCAAATTTCACAGTTGTAATTTATGTTCTGTTTTGATTCACACATTGTGGTGTTGTATCTTTTGTTTCGATTAACAGTGTGGCAGTGTATCTTCTGCAGTCTAGATTTAGTGCGGAATAGTCTAGAATTACTCAGTGTGAAATCGTTTCGTCTACATTGACTTGGGCTGGTCGTGTTTCATAGTGGATTGCAGGTACAAAAGCTCAACTAGTGGCACCAAATACGATGTTTCATACTGGATTGCAGGTACAAAAGCTCAACTAGTGGCACCAAATACGATGTTTCATACTGGATTGCAGGTACAAAAGCTCAACTAGTGGCACCAAATACGATGTTTCATACTGGATTGCAGGTACAAAAGCTCAACTAGTGGCACCAAATACGATGTTTCATATTGGATTGCAGGTACAAAAGCTCAACTAGTGGCACCAAATACGATATTTAAACGTGTGCAAGTGGAACCTGAAGGCGGGCGGCATGAAGGTCACGAGAAGGGAGGAAATCGTCAAGGACCGCTCTACACGGTGAAAAGAGCTATAGAGCAGTCTGCAGAGGGAGGGAGAATGTTCCGACACTAGAGGAGGGGAGAGAGGCGCCCTGCAAGAGGGCCGACAGAGTCAGGGCGGCACCAACACCTCTCCCTGCCACCGCTGTGACGAGGACCGCCGTTCCAGAGACGGGCTGCGCAAACGCAATTCGAAAGTATCATTCGCGGGAAGACAAACGCGTTTCATATATATATATATATATATATATATATATATATATATATATATATATATATATATATATATATATACTAGCCGCTTCGCGGCCAGGCACTGCGCAAAGCGCCAAAGCCACATACAAAGCCAAATTGTTCAGCCGCCATTTTGTTATTCTCATTACGTAACCATGATAACAAAAAAAATTGTTCACAGATCTTCATCATTTGACTTTACCTACCCACACACCAAATTTCGGTCAAATCGGAGCACTTTGAGTTATCGGTGGCCATCTTGTTTGTGCCCACTTCCGGTTACCATGGCAACACCATTTTTTTTATCCTACCATGACCTGACCCCGGCCCACACCTAACCCCATAGCAAGTTTTAAGTTGATGGGAATAAAACTGTACACAGATCTTCATTTCGGCGGCCATCTTGTTTGTGCCCACTTCCGGTTACCATGGCAACACCATTTTTTTTTACCCCACGTTGACCTGACCCCGGTCCACACCTAACCCCATACCAAGTTTTAGGTCGATCGGAACTCCTGTGTCTCAGGCGGCTTCACCGCCTTCGACACAGTCGTCCATTGTTTACTCTTCCGCCATTTTGTTTTTCTCGCGACGTAACCCATGGTAACCGAAAAATTTGTTCACAGATCTTCATCATTTGACATTACCAACCCACACACCAAATTTCGGTCAAATCGGAGCACTTTGATTTTTTGGCGGCCATCTTGTTTGTGCCACTTCCGGTTACAATGGCAAAGCCATTTTTTTAACCCCACCATGACCTGACCCTGGCCCACATCTAACCTCATTCCTCAGCCGCCATTTTGTTTTTCTCGTGACGTAACCATGGTAACCAAAAAATTTGCTCACAGATCTTCATCATCTGACTTTACCTACCCACACACCAAATTTCGGTCAAATCGGAGCACTTTGAGTTTTTGGCGGCCATCTTGTTTGTGAACACTTCCGGTAACCATGGCTACGCCATTTTTTTCACCCATGACCTGACCCCGGCCAACACCTAACCCCACACCAAGTTTCACCTACCCACACACCAAATTTCGGTCAAATCGGAGCACTTTGAGTTTTCGGCGGCCATCTTGTTTGTGTCCACTTCCGGTTACCATGGCAACGCCATTTTTAAAAATCCCACCACGACCTGACGCTGGCCCACATCTAACCCCATTCCAAGTTTTAAGTCGATGGGAACTCCTGTGTCTCAGGCGGCTTCGCGGCCTTCGACACAGTCGTCCATTGTTTCCTCAGCCGCCATTTTGTTTTTCTCGTCACGTAACCATGGTAACCAAAAAATTTGTTCACAGATCTTCATCATCTGACCTTACCTACCCACACACCAAATTTCGGTCAAATCGGACCACTGAGTTTTCGGCGGCCATCTTGTTTGTGCCCACTTCCGGTTACCATGGCAACGCAATTTTTTTAACCCCACGTTGACCTGACCCCGGTCCACACCTAACCCCATACCAAGTTTCAAGTCGATCGGAATAAAACTGTGGAAACGTATGAGTGTCACACACACAGACACACACACACACACACACACACACACACACACACACACACACAGACAGCGAAAATATATATACAAACAAGAAGGGCAAAGCCCATACGACTCACATGCTTGACCTTGACCTTTATATGACCTTGACCTTCAGGTGACCTTCAAGGTCAAGGTCAAACAACTAAACCTACCAATGACATCATACACTAAGAAATTCTTTACACATTTTTCCTACCAAAATACATGTGACCTTGACCCAAGGTCAAGGTCATCCAAGGTCATGCAACACAAAGCTGTTAATTCAAGACATAGGAAGCACAATGGTGATTATTGGCACTTTCTACCATGAGATATGGTCACTTTTAGTGGTTCACTACCCCATTTTGGTCACATTTCATAAGGGTCAAAGTGACCTTGACCTTGATGATATGTGACCAAATGTGTCTCATGATGAAAGTATAACATGTGCCCCACATAATTATTAAGTTTGAAACAGTTATCTTCCATAGTTCAGGGTCAGGGTCACTTCAAAATATGTATACAATCCAACTTTGAAGAGCTCCTGTGACCTTGACCTTGAAGCAAGGTCAACCAAACTGGTATCAAAAGATAGGGATTACTTTGCCCTATATACCATATATAGGTCAGGTATCCAATCTCAAAAACTTCAGAGAAAATTGAGAAAATGTGAAAAATGACTGTTTTTTAGACAACATTTATGGCCCCTGCGACCTTGACCTTGAAGCAAGGTTAAGTCACTCTGTATGTTTTTTGAGGCCTTGTCATCATACACCATCATGCGACATTTGGTATTGATAGACTTAATAGTCTCCGAGAAAAATCCAACGTTAAAGTTTTCGGACGCCCGGACGCCCGGACGGACGAAAAGGGTGAGTACATAGACTCACTTTTGCTTCGCATGTGAGTCAAAAACTGAGAAACAATCAATGAAATTTAGAGAGAGAGAGAGAGAGAGAGAGAGAGAGAGAGAGAGAGAGAGAAAGACAGACAGACCTGATCTCGATGCACGAAAAGCTGCTTTCGTTCGTACACGAAATAAAATGAAAGAAACTTGATGATTATTCAATTTGTCGTTGATCTAGCTTGTTTCCACAACGTCTATCTGTCTGTCTGTCTGTAGGGATAAAGGTTAAGGTCTTTCCTATGACGACCGGCAAAAGAAAAGTTTCACATACCCTCAGCTTCCCCCAAAGCTACGTCCGGCAATTTTTCCATCAATGCATTTCACGAAAAACACGTAAGAATGGTCACGGCTGACCTAAGGTGTCCGAACTGATCTCAATGCACTGAAAGCTGCTAACGCTCGTACGACGGTAACAGACGAAGCCAAAAAATGTGTCGTCTGCCTCATGGAACGACTACGTATGCGCAAGCATACATCAGTGAGTGTCATTCTACTGATTACATCGAAAATTGACTGTTCTAAAATTAATTTCGCGTGCTCGCACACGAAATAATATGAAAGAAACTTGATGTATATTCAATTTGTCGTTGACCTAGCTTGTTTCCACAACGTCTGTCTGTCTGTCTGTCTGTCTTTTTGCTTTCCCCAAACTTTCGTATCTCACCATACATCTGCATTATTGCTGTGTGTTGTATATTTGGTATAGAACCTACAGTTGGAGGGATAAAGGTCTATTCTATGACGACCGGCAAAAGAAAAGTTTCACATACCCTCAGCTTCCCCCAAAGCTACGTCCGGCAATTTTTCCATCAATGCATTTCACGAAAAACACGTAAGAATGGTCACGGCTGACCTAAGGTGTCCGAACTGATCTCAATGCACTGAAAGCTGCTAACGCTCGTACGACGGTAACAGACGAAGCCAAAAAATGTGTCGTCTGCCTCATGGAACGACTACGTATGCGCAAGCATACATCAGTGAGTGTCATTCTACTGATTACATCGAAAATTGACTGTTCTAAAATTAATTTCGCGTGCTCGCACACGAATTAATATGAAAGAAACTTGATGATTATTGACTCACATGCGAAGCAAAAGTGAGTCTATGTACTGAGCCGTGTCGTCCGTCCGTCCGTCCGTCCGTCTGGGCGTAAAAAACTTAAACGTTGGATTTTTCTCGGAGACTATTAAGTCTATCAACACCAAATATGGCATGATGGTGTATGATGACAAGGCCTAAAAAAACATACATGGTGACTTGACCTTGCTTCAAGGTCAAGGTCACAGGAGCCATAAATGTTGTCTCAAAAACAGTCATTTTTCACATTTTCCCAATTTTCTCCCACGTTATTGAGAATGGCGACCTTAGCTACAAGTGGTATATAGGTCAAAGCAAGCCCTATCTTTTGATACCAGTTTGGTTGACCTTGCTTCAAGGTCAAGGTCACAGGAGCTCTTCAAAGTTGGATTGTATACATATTTTGAAGTGACCTTGACCCTGAACTATGGAAGATAACTGTTTCAAACTTAATAATTATGTGGGGCACATGTTATACTTTCATCATGAGACACATTTGGTCACATATCATCAAGGTCAAGGTCACTTTGACCCTTATGAAATGTGACCAAAATGGGGTAGTGAACCACTAAAAGTGACTATATCTCATGGTAGAAAGTGCCAATAAGCACCATTGTGCTTCCTATGTCTTGAATGAACAGCTTTGTGTTGCATGACCTTGGATGACCTTGACCTTGGGTCAAGGTCACATGTATTTTGGTAGGAAAAATGTGTAAAGCATTTCTTTGTGTATGATGTCATTGGTAGGTTTAGTTGTTTGACCTTGATCTTGAAGGTCACCTGAAGGTCAAGGTCATATAAAGGTCAAGGTCAAGCATGTGAGTCGTATGGGCTTTGCCCTTTTTGTTCAATTTGTCGTTGACCTAGCTTCACAACGTCTGTCTGTCTGTCTGTCTGTATTTTTCCTCTCGCCACATTTTCATATCTCACCATACATCTGCATTGTTGCTGTGTGTTGTATATTTGGTATAGAATAGAATTGGTGATAAAGGTCTACTATTCTATGACGACCGACAAAAGAAAAGTTTCACATACCCTCAGCTTCCCCCAAAGCTACGTCCGTGAACAACGGCAATTTTTTCATCATTCAGTCGTCCAAATTCTTCAGCCGCCATTTTTTTTCTCGTTACGTAACCATGGTAACCAAAAAATTTGTTCACAGATCTTCATCATGTGACTCTACCTACCCACACACCAAATTTCGTTCAAATCTGAGCACTTTGAATTTTCGGCGGCCATCTTGTTTGTGCCCACTTCCGGTTACCATGGCAACGCCATTTGTTTACCCCGCGATGACCTGACCCCGGCCCACACCTAACCCCATGCCAAGTTTCACCTACCCACACACCAAATTTCGGTCAAATCGGACCACTTTGAGTTTTCTGCGACCATCTTGTTTGTGCCCACTTCCGGTTACCATGGCAACGCCATTTCTTTAACCTCACCATGACCTGACCCTGGCCCACATCTAACCCCATTCCAAGTTTTAAGTCGATGGGAACTCCTGTGTCTCAGGCGGCTTCGCCGCCTTCGACACAGTCGTCCATTGTTTAATCTGCCGCCATTTTGTTTTTCTCGTGACGTAACCATGGCAACCAAAATTTTGTTCACAGATCTTCATCATTTGACTTTACCTACCCACACACCAAATTTCGGTCAAATCGGAGCACTTTGAGTTTTCGGCGGCCATCTTGTTTGTGCCCACTTCCGGTTACCATGGCAACACCGTTTTTTTAACCCCACGTTGACCTGACCTCGGTCCACACCTAACCCCATACCAAGTTTCAAGTCGATCGGAATAAAACTGTGGAAACGTATGAGTGTCACACACACACACACACACACACACACACACACACACACACACACACAGCGAAAAATATATATACTAGCCGCTTCGCGGCCAGGCACTGCGCAAAGCGCCAAAGCCACATACAAAGCCAAATTCTTCAGCCGCCATTTTGTTATTCTCATTACGTAACCATAACCAAAAAATTTGTTCACAGATCTTCATCATTTGACTTTACCTACCCACACACCAAATTTCGGTCAAATCGGAGCACTTTGAGTTTTCGGCGGCCATCTTGTTTGTGCCCACTTCCGGTTACCATGGCGACACCTTTTTTTAACCCCACCATGACCTGACCCCGGCCCACATCTAACCCCATACCAAGTTTTAAGTCGATGGGAACTCCTGTGTCTCAGGCGGCTTCGCCGCCTTCGACACAGTCGTCCATTGTTTACTCAGCCGCCATTTTGTTTTTCTCGTGACGTAACCATGGTAACCAAAAATTTGTTCACAGATCTTCATCATCTGACTTTACCTACCCACACACCAAATTTCGGTCAAATCGGAGCACTTTGAGTTTTCGGCGGCCATCTTGTTTGTGCCCACTTCCGGTTACCATGGCAACACCATTTTTTTAACCCCACGTTGACCTGACCCTGGTCCACACCTAACCCCATACCAAGTTTCAAGTCGATCGGAATAAAACTGTGGAAACGTATGAGTGTCACACACACACACACACACACACACATACACACAGACAGACAGACACACAGCGAAAATATATATAGACTAGCCGCTTCGCGGCCAGGCAATGCGCAAAGCGTCAAAGCCACATACAAAGCCAAATTCGTCAGCCGCCATTTTGTTTTTCTAATTACGTAACCATAACCAAAAATGTGTTCACAGATCTTCATCATTTGACTTTACCTACACATACACCAAATTTCAGTCAAATCGGAGCACTTTGAGTTTTCGGCGGCCGTCTTGTTTGTGCCCACTTCCGGTTACCATGGCGACACCTTATTTTTTACCCCACCATGACCTGACCCCGGTCCACATCTAACTAACTCCATTCCAAGTTTTAAGTCGATGGGAACTCCTGTGTCTCAGGCGGCTTCGCCGCCTTCGACACAGTCGTCCATTGTTTCCTCAGCCGCCATTTTGTTTTTCTTGTGACGTAACCATGACAAACAAAAAATTTGTTCACAGATCTTCATCATCTGACTTTACCTACCCGCACACCAAATTTCGGTCAAATCGGAGCAATTTGAGTTTTTGGCGGCCATCTTGTTTGTGCCCACTTCCGGTTACCATGGCAACAGCATTTTTTTAACACCATGTTGACCTGACCCCGGTCCACACCTAACCCCATTCCAAGTTTCAAGTCGACGGGAACTCCTGTGTCTCAGGCGGCTTCGCCGCCTTCGACACAGTCGTCCATTGTTTACTCAGCCGCCATTTTGTTTTTCTCGTGACGTAACCATGGTAACCGAAAAATTTGTTCACAGATCTTCATCATCTGACTTTACCAACCCGCACACCAAATTTCGGTCAAATCGGAGCACTTTGAGTTTTCGGAGGCCATCTTGTTTGTGCCCACTTCCGGTTACCATGGCAACGCCATTTTTTTTTTTTACCCCACCATGAACTGACCCTGGCCCACATCTAACTAACCCCATACCAAGTTTTAAGTCGATGGGAACTCCTGTGTCTCAGGCGGCTTCGCCGCCTTCGACACAGTCGTCCATTGTTTCCTCAGCCGCCATTTTGTTTTTCTCGTGACGTAACCATGGTAACCAAATTTTTTTTTCACAGATCTTCATCATTTGACTTTACCTACCCACACACCAAATTTCGGTCAAATCGGAGCACTTTGAGTTTTTGGCGGCTATCTTGTTTGTGCTTATTTCCGGTTACCATGGCGACACCATTTATTTAACCCCACGTTGACCTGACCCCGGCCCACATCTAACCCCATACCAAGTTTCAAGTCGATCGGAATAAAACTGTGGAAACGTATAAGTGTCACACACACACACACACACACACACAGACACACACACAGCGAAAATATATATAGAGATATACAGATATATGTATGTATGTATACCTACACGTTCAGAGATGAGCGCTCAAGATGACCGCCCGCGAAGCCTGTGTAATTTATCGTGCATGAACCTGTAGATCCAGGTGTTCACGGTCAGCGCCCGGGAAGCCTATGTCAGGGCCGGATCTAGGGGGGGTGCTGGGGGTGCTCGAGCACCCCCCCCCCCCAAAAAAAAAAAAAAAAAAAAAAACCTCCGTGGCAGCCGGGAGTTGGGGGAAGGAGGGAGGGGGGGGGGGGTGGTTGCTCAAATATGTTGATCTACTTCCCACCTCATCGGATATCGGCACACTTTGCTTGGTAGCAGAGACAGTATAGTTAGTAAAAAGCTTGGGAAGGAGGGGGGGGGGGGGGGGCTAAAAGATGCGGGCCCAGATGCTGTACTACTCTCCACTTGGTATAAGCACACTCTACTTGGCAGCCAAGGTAGCTGGGGAGGGAGGGGGGGGGGGGGGGGTGCTGCTATAATTAAGATGCCTTCCTTTTGCTACTCGCACAGACAAATCAAACCCGGGCAGAGACAGGAAGAATCTGTGACCAAACAAAAACTCTTGGAAATGACCGCACTGCCAGATTGCACAGATTTGCACCATTTTTCTCAAAATTTTCCGGGGGGGCATGCCCCCGGACCCCCCTAGAGGGGCGTGCCTGCTTCGCAGGCACGCACTCGTGGCTTCGCCACTTCGATGAGAAGACCCTAAAACAATTTTAAGCACCCCCCCTCAAAAAACTTTGATCCGGCCCTGTATGTGATCTATCGTGCATGAACCTGTCTATCCAGGTGTTCACGGTCAGCGCCCGGGAAGCCTATGTGATCTATCGTGCATGAACCTGTCTATCCAGGTGTTCACGGTCAGCGCCCGGGAAGCCAATGTGATCTATCGTGCATGAACCTGTCTATCCAGGTGTTCACGGTCAGCGCCCGGGAAGCCTATGTGATCTATCGTGCATGAACCTGTCTATCCAGGTGTTCACGGTTAGCGCCCGGGAAACCTATGTGATCTATCGTGCATGAACCTGTAGATCCAGGTGTTCACGGTGAGCGCCCGGGAAGCCTATGTGATCTATCGTGCATGAACCTGTAGATCCAGGTGTTCACGGTCAGCGCCCATCTCTGAACTTTGTACACATCTTAGAAACGAAAGGCGCCTCTGGAGCCGCGACTGATGCGAACGACGCATCTGGAACGCTTGCACAGCCACAGTGGTTTCTGCAGCGTCTTCAGGGTCCGGATCCACAGTGAGATAGGACTAAGGCCCGCTACTACCACTGGCTTCGTATCCTCTCCGGTCTCTACACTGTGTAATGGCACAGGACTAAGGCCCGCTACTACCACTGGCTTCGTATCCTCTCCGGTCTCTACCCTGTGCCATGGCATGGTCCTGATGAAGCACCTGTTCTGTACACTATTAGGCCGACGATTTTATCTTGAAGTGCCACATTTCGTATCAGGGAATGGCGGTGAATGTATGTGTGCTCGTGCGCGCGCGTGTATGTGTCTGAGTGCGCGTGCGCGCGTGTATGTTCTGAGGAGGTGGGTTGTGAATTTGCGTCTTTACTACACTGCAATGTAGTGCGATGGTGTGAGTGTGTGTGTGTGTGTGTGTGTGTGTGTGTGTGTGTGTGTGTGTGTGTGTGTGTGTGTGTGTGTGTGTGTGTGTGTGAGTGAGAGAGAGAGAGAGAGAGAGAGAGAGAGAGAGAGAGAGAGAGAGAGAGAGAGAGAGAGAGAGAGAGAGAGAGAGAGAGAGAGAGAGAGAGACAGGCAGGTAGGCAGGCAAGCAGAGTGTGTGAGTGCGAAAGCAAATGTGTGTGTGCGTGTGTATGTGTGTGTGCGTGTGTATGTGCAAAAGTTCAACTC